>JANRGW010011369.1:0-52460 GCA_024733675.1 Psilopsiagon aymara | reverse complement strand
TGGCCAGACCAAAATGTACTAAGCAGTAACTAAAACATTGGTGTTATCAGTGCTGTTCTCAGGCCACAAGTCAAAACCACAGTGCTGCACCAACTACCAAGAAGGAGAAAAATGACTGCTACTGCTTAACCCATGACACCAGTGTTTGTGAACTGGTATCGGTTGCTTGCACTTGCAGAATGATGGGAAACTATTGAAAGTCAAAGCTTCTGTCTCATGCTATATTGTAATATGAACATGAAGAGTGCATTTGGGCTTTTTAAGCTTACCTTTTTTATTTCTTTGTTTTGTGTATCTTAACAAGAAAGAGGTCTGGCTTTCATCTTTGGAGTGCTCTAAAAGCAGGACTTTCTATCCTGCCTAGATCAATGATTTATAACTGAGTTTCAGTGTCTTGAGACAGACTTTTGCCATTCCTTTTCGTTCAGCCGAGGGACTGAAATTTATTAAGGAGAGCAGTTTAGGGCAATCTGTCATCTGCCTTTTTCAAACTGTCCTTCCTGAAATCCTGCTGGAGTGTATAGCTACTGCACTTGCCATGTTCACAGCCTAAAAGAGCTTGGTACAAATAGAAATTCGATGATTATGATGTAAGATCTGGGGCATCTGAATGTCGAACTGATGAAATTGCATTCTTCTCCTTCTTTAATAGGATTGCAAGGATAGTGTAGTTTAAATTTATAGTTGTCGTAAGGATAAGTTCAGCAGGTAGATGAGAGATGAATTGGAACTGACCCTCTTTTCTTTTCACTTTGAGTTAATTTACTGACTCACTAGCTATCAGTGCTTGGGATTCAGTGCATGACTGAGCTGTGTAACAGGTTGGGGTTGTCTTAAACTTCAAAATTAAAAAGATACATAACTTATAAAATACTTAATCCTTACATTTTATATATACAATGTGTATATGTATATAATGTATAAAGATAATATTATATAAAATATTGATTTACGTGTATTTTATATACATGGAATTCATATATACGTGTATGTGCATATGTATGTATCTGAAAAAGGTGCTGCCCAAATATTTCAGCTTCCAATGCCTTTCCTAGGAGACCTTATTGTTACTGAACTCAGCATGTTTTATGTGGGGTTAATTTCGCCTATGTAAGGAGCAAAAGACTGATGATTACATTTTAAGTTTTGTGGTATTCCTTAGCCTTAGTTGGGAGTGCCAGCTCTTAACAGGAATTTTTCCATGTTTTGTTTTGTCATCATCTGGAAGATGCACTGCTTTGGAAAGCAGTTATCAAAGGCTGCAGCAAAGCAGGGTATACCCCCTCTCAGACAATTTTGGTATTGAAGGTGTTTCACATGATTGTTTTAGGATAGACGTATTTTTGTACAGCAGTTGTGCCTCACTTTATGTGCCCTTCTCTCTTTCTTCCCCTGTGTTATTTTTCTTCTGGTAGTGCTGACTCTATCACAAATGCAGGAGTTAGCTGACTTGGGAGAGAAAACTCCTCACCAGTCAGTTTTCTTTGTGCAGAAAGATAAATCTGCTGACTTTTCCGGCCTTGTTTTCAGTCTGAAATGTTGGTCATCAGATTTTCAGGAAAGAGAATGAATGAATACCATCTTGAGCTCATTTTTATGTGTAGTCAAGGCTGGATACGAAGATTGGCAGTTATAGGGTAGTGGTTGGACTTGATCTTAAAAGTATTTTCCAACCTAGTTGATTCTATGATTCTATGATTTCCTGTTCTTTCCAGGGAATGGTGGTAGGAGTTAATAGGCCACTTTTCAGGAATAATTGTAGTGTAGGTGTAGATTAAGGTGCTGGACGTTAGGTTTTATGTTGTGGGTGTGCATGGTAATGAGGAGTGAGACTTCAGAAAAAAACAAGTTATCCCTTCTGGGTTATTCAGCCTACACGACTTCCTTCGGTGTGTGTAGTTACTGTTAGCAGCTTGAACTTTGGTTCAGCTCCTGTGACAGGAGCTGCAGAAATCACCGAAGTATTGGTTAGCTTCAGCTCTGATTACTTACAGGGAGGGAAGGACATTTTGTTTTGTTCTGTTCTAGGCAGATTTCAGAGAAGGTGTTGCTCAACCAGAAGTCATATACAATAAAAATTTAAGTAGAAGTATATGAAGAGTAATAGATTTTAGGAGAGGAAAGAAGGAGAGGAGAAATGTGCTGATACTTAAACAGAATTGGGAGTTTATCAGTGACAGTTTGAATTTTTTAGTTGTTCTGAGATGTGATTTATTTTAAAATGTAGGAATTGTTAACACTGCACCTTTTTTTGTATTCCTTATTTTGCATTGGATATGCTAATGACAATTAACCAGAGAAACCTACTTCTGTTTTATCAGAAAGCTGCTGCAGCTGTCAGACATTTTGTGAACATCTGTCACTTCTCATGTTGGGTTAGCAAACCCCCAAGTTGTTAATGCATAAATGATTTCGAAGATCTGAACAGGCTGTGCTTGTATTCGAAATCTTTGGTGGCTAGCTGCATATGCATCAGGCAACGTTTCTAAATCCTGGGTCTAGACTAATTAGGCTTTTCTAGTGTGTATACCAGATACAGACTCAAACTTGTCCTGGAAAGAGTTGCAGTGCATGGTAAAGGTGACTTGGTACACTATTGCTTGTGACTTTTCCTGGCATAGTTATTACTGAACATAATCTTCGGCATGAAACCTCGAGTAATTTCAGAGCTGTGAGAAGTTACCTCAAGTTGCCTCAGCACAGAGTGATGAGCTGGAGTTTAAAATGTAAATGGATTATTTTCTTTGACAGTAGCTATATGTATGCAAATCTTTGGAATCCCTCTCTTCCCTACATGAATGCAAAACCTGATCACTTCATAGGAGTTACCTTTTTATGGGAAAACGTATGCTGTTGTTAACTGTGAATCGGCTCTTGTGACATATCCTGCAGTACTGCAACTTACTTGGCAGAAGAAAATAGTATCTTGACCTTGGTAACTTCAATATTCATAAATTGAGAAATGAATCTGATCCTTTTTATATGTATACTTTAATGCCGAGGCTGACAGACTGCTGCATGTGCATTCACTTTTGCTAGCGTTTCTGGTACACAAGCATTTCCTCTCTCCCTCATCAGTGTCAAAACCCCAAAAAGCACAGCTGAGTTCTCTAGACATTCTCATAAAGTGGTTATTACACGAACTTGTGTCTTAACCTTGTTTTGCTCATACCCTGTGCTTTTAAAATAGAGTTGACACTTGCATATGAAACAGGAAAGTTATATATAAAATCATAGAAATCATAGAATGGTTTAGGTTCTATGGGGCATTAATGATCATCCAGTTCCAACCTCCCTGTCAGGGGCAGGGACACCTTCGACTTGTCCAGGTTGCTCAAAGCCCCATCCAGCCTGGTCTTGAACACTTCCAGGCATGGGTCGTAACCAAATGGGTGATAATTCTCATCTCAGAAGTGCTTCTCAATGGCTGTGGCAGCATCCAGCTTGCAGTAGCTATTGGTGCATTTCCTACCATTCACTTGATTGTGAAGATGTACTTCAAATAACCCAAAGGTTTAAAAGCACTTTGCTTGTGCATGTTTTTGTCAAATAATTGGATTTGTAATTTTGTAGTTTACTAAGACTCCATCAGTATACTTGTCTCAGCAGGAAGTCCCAAGAGATGCTTTTACTGTTTCTTGAATGACAATCAAAGTGCTGCACTCAACCACCCTAATGAGAGGGGCTGAGCATGGACTGGGGAAGGGAGCTGTTACTGACATCATCTTCCCTTTAGATTTGGTTAGGGTAGTAAATAAAAGGTACATAATTTGCATAAGCCTATTAAGTGGTATTCTCAAGGGGAATAACAATAGTTTCCAAGGCTGTTTTCAGTGCTGACAGCTGATCCATTTACAAATTAGATATTGAAAGGGGTTCCAGTGGAGGGGTAAGGTGGATTGGCTTGTGGCTGCTGCACAGCAGTGTCCGGAAAATGCAGAATGTGTCTGTCCGCCTGTGAACAGTGAGTGCCCGGTCTCATAAATTGTTGAGTGAATGCGGAAAACAAGGTATACCAGTACTGTTGTCAGAGTAACAATAGTTACTGGTATACACATTGGAGAGCAAGGTGTTTTCAAGGATTTAAATACAGGTGAAAAGGGATTAGTGAGCGCAGTATGAATTACATGTGGATATCTATTTTAATCTGAGCATACACAGGTGTCCGGCTTTGTGTAAAATAAACCAAAATACATTACAATGTAATCAGACACTTTATTTGCACCGGCTTTAAGTCTGTTTCACAACAAACATGTATTTGAACCACTTAGAGTTGCGTGTAGGAAAAAAGTTTTTGTACTTTATGGCGTTTCTTGGAGTGGCAGATTGGAAGAGTTCAATGTATCATCCTCTTTAAGTAGAAAGCTTCTGTGGAGTAACTTGACTTGGTAAAAATCTATGAAAAGGTGAAAATGGACTTTGCTTTATATCTTTATGTCTTAGTTTCCAGTTTTTCACTTAGGTGTCCCCTGCAGAAGGCCTCCCATTGTGTTACCTTACCGTTCAAGAGGGTGACACAATGCTAAGGTTGGCCAAAGTCTGTGTGTGACTGTCTTCCAGAGATAAAAATGATTTCTTGAGAAGCACAGTTGCAAAGTAAGTGTATTGAAATCCTCCCTTTTTATTCAAAGATGGAAAATGAGTTTAGCCTGGATTGTTGGGATGCTAATACTTGCTCAAAATAGAGCTTTTAACATTTGTCTTGGACATCTCAAGCAAATGTTTGGGTTCTGTTGTCTTCCAACACAAATATATAAAAGGGTTTTCGGTTCAAACAGTTTTTAAAAATGTTGACTGATGTAGAAAAATGAGCTTTACAGACAAAAAGCGAAAAGATTGGGACTGCTTTAAACCCCTTCATTATTCTGAAAAAATATTTGTCATAGCTTCAAAAGCAGATTTTAATTTCCAGAATAGCCAAAATGTTATTGAAAGTCAACATTGGGTTGTGTTCCTGGGGTTCGAAATCATGGTTTCATTAATACTGTATAATTAAAATGACAAATGGAAAATTAGGACTTGGCATTTGGGAATCGTTTTATTGATGTATTCCATGATATATTTTGTGTGCTTATCCAGACTGCAAGTGTGCGTAACTTCTTAGACTCTTGACCGTTTGTTGAAACTTAATTTAATGAAAGCCTTTTCAGAAGAGACTACAGAATAGTTGGTAGTAGTTATTGACTTTGTGAAAATGATTTAAATTATAATTATCTTTGGTCTCTTCACACATTGTGAAATATTTGCATACGTGTCACAAATGTTTTCACAAATATTATTTATATTTGTTGAATGCTTTCTGATTTGAAAATGTGGTGCCTTTTTGTGCCCAAAATTAACATGTCAGATTATTGTTGTAGCAGTTTTCAGTTCTGTGCCAGTAAAATAAGCAGCTTTGATTAGCTGTTGCAATGAAGTCAAGAGGATTGTAGTTTGTCAGGCAAGACTGCCTTGGTTTCAGCATGGAAGTGCTTGCAGCAGGAGGAGCTCTGCCTGCGTAGCTAAGATGAGCCTGCTGTTCTGTGTCTTAAATGGCAGGATCTTTAGGATAAAGGCTGGCATTCTTTTGAGCACTTGCTTGATGTCCATGGGCGTTCTCAAAGCTGCACAGAATAAAGATAAAATATTTGTAAAAACCAGCTATTTTGAGAATAATCAATTTGGAGAACGACCAGTCACTGGAATAGCCACCCCAGGGATATGGTGGAGCCCCCACTGCTGGAAGTTCTCAAGACTGGGCTGGACAAAGTGCTAGATAATCTTATTGGCTTCCTTTCTCATGAAAGGCTGGACCAGATGATCTCTCAAGGTCCTTCTGTGATTCAGTTTTAATGTGGTTATGTGGCAGATTGGTAATACACCTGCTGAACAGACATGTCAACTGTCAGGAGCCTCCAAAAGTATAGTCAGCATCAGCTCTTCAGTGTGGTGACCTCAAATTACAGCACAGCCAGTGCAGCTGAATGCCTGACACACTCAGCAATCAAATCCTCAATATGCCTTCTTGCTATGGCATGTCAGGGTGAAGTAATTCACTTTGATAAGCCAAAAACCTTATGGTTGTACTCTGCACAAATTCCAGAGCTGATGGTAGCTTTATACATTATAATGTGGCATGAACATGGCAAGCAGCACAGTGAGCCTTTTACTGCTAATTTCAGCAGAGTTCTGGGATGGGTTCTAGAATTACTGCCCCGTTTTTCTGGACTCAGTGTCCAGATTCAAGTGGAAATTGAAACTGGTGCAGGCAACTGTGCATACTGGTTTAGATGTAGGTGCAAATGCAGAACTTGAGATTGTAGATTTAAAAGTTAAGGACTAGAATTTTGCCTCTTAAGACTGTATTTTTTTCCATATGGCTTGATGCTGTGCTGCCTTCAGGATATTTTTTGGGGTAGTATATCTGTGGAATTACTGGATTGCTCCTAAAATAGTAGTAAATACTATGAAAGAGTAGTAAATACTGTGTTTTTATTGGTTTTCATTGTGAAGACACCAACAAACTTTCTTCTTTTCTTTCAGTGATGTTAAGGAATGAGAGGAATAGTCAAATTTCAAAATTGTTTTTGAAGCCGGTTAAGTAAAATATCTGTACGGTAATGTACCACTTTTAAAAGAGAGTCTTCATCCCTGTATGTACTCTATTATTCTTGACTATATTGCTTTGAATTACATGGATGCAAATGAGTTTTTCTTTGGATTTCTTGAGATTGTATGGATTGTATGTATTATTTGCTTGTTCTGTACAGCACAGGCAGTTGCTAGTGTCATATGTAGCTCTGTGGAATGGTGTTTGGGAAAACCTGAAGGGCTTATGATCGAATCTGTGCCTGACTCACTCACTTGAAGGAATGATTTATCATTAAAATATGGGACTGAAGACCCTTTTCATTCTACCTGTGGTGAAACTTCCCTTTGTTGATCTTAAGTAACAAAACTTACTCTGCCTAACTTTATTTTATTCCATATAACAGTTAGAACAAAATACTTGCCTAGGTCAGTGTTGGTTTGGTTTCAGATCTATGGCGTGCTAATTCAGTAGAAAACTGGCTCACCTGTTCCTGTGTTGAGCCAGCAAACTAAGAACCAAGTCATCAGCCTTACACTGTGCTTTGAAGGAAAATTTTGCTTTATAAGTGTTGCTGTACTTTTCAAGTGATGCTTTAGTGTTTTAGAGGGATACTTAAGAGCTACCACATAGAATCACACAAGTATGATCGTATTTTCAGAGAATCCAGTGCAATATATGTTCACTTAAATGATGTCTTTATTTTCAGAATATTTAAATGATAGAGCCAGAGTGGGTCCTTAGAAAAACTCCCTGGCCCCCAAGTTTATTGCAGACCAAGAACTGCAGTGTCAAAATGCTATTCTGGTTCTTAAACCTTCTCCCCTCCCCAGTAATGAACCTTGGGATGAGAGAGAAGAATGGATGAGACAGTATATTCAAATTGCCTTTAGCTGTATATATTTCACAAGTAGCAGAATAACCTTCTGTGTAAATTAAATATTAATTTGCATCCCCTCTGCCAGTGTCACTGTAAGCAAGTTGTTGCTGGGGTATATAATAAATATTTAATCTGGGGTCTTTCCACTCATAAATATTGATAATTTAGTGGATATTAAATGAAATAGTTGGAAGCTTAACTGTGCAAAGCTAAACTGAAAACTAGTTGGAATGCTTTCTTAATTTGATGAGAATGTGATAACTTAATCATTAAGTTGTTTTAAATAGGAGCTGTTTAAGAACTTTTTAAACTTAAAGAAAAACTATGGACCTTCTGATATGCATTCTTATTTTTCTCTCTTCAGCCTGGAGCTTTTAATGTAGTTTAAAAAAAATAGGTCCTTTATCTTCTTATTGCAGTTTATTTTTGTCAAGGAAATTATTTGTACCTACATAAATATATGTGTTAAAAGCTAAGGGATCTTTTTGTTGGTCAAGACCTGATGCATGGCTGAAGTCTTTTACTTGGTTTGCAGATGGGCTGCATACTTTGTAGTTTGCTTTCTTAGGAACAAGAGCAGAAAACTTGCCATTCTTCTGAATCGTTACACTGATCATCCTTCTCTCAGCTGAAAAAGGGGAACGAAAGTTGGCTTCAGTATTGAACTGTCACATCTTTCATGTGGGATGGCACTGGCTGATTTCCACTGCGTATTTCCCTGCAGCTAAAGTTTGCATGCCTTCTGCAGGGGTGCACTTTGCAGGTCACCTTGTCACTGTGTCCCTTGGGATGGTGGGGAGTGGGAAAGAGACCAGGTGTGGTGTCACCCCACAGCTCTGTAGGAGTTGGTGGGGTCAGCCCTTTCCAAGTGCTCTGGCCTCTTTTGTGTCCCTTGTGCAAGAAGCATCAGTTGTTTCCTATTTTGTTGGCTTTGTTCTCCAGTGAAGAAATCTGCTGCAAGATCTGAACTGGCGCCTTCTGTTTTAAATAGTGCCAAGCCTTTTCACTGATAGGGACACCTCTTTCAATCTCTACAAGGTTATAAAGTTCATAAACTTTAACGAAAGTATGTTTAATGTATAGGATAGTGACTCATTTTACAAGTAGATTCTAGAGGCCAGTAGTTACCTAAGCTGTTCCCCATTACAGGATGCTCATGTATAATCAGATTAAGCTTTAGAATACTAAATTTGATTTTTTTTTTTAATGACAAACTATATGACATATTTTATATAAACAAAATATAAATGGAAGAGTAGGAGTCTGACAAAGGCACACTGTGGCCATATAAAGCAGACTAGGGGTTTAAATAACATTAAATGCTTTTCTCTTCTTGCGCTGGGAAGAACACCACCCTTAAGTACCCAATACCTAGAATATTTTTAAGCATTTATGTTTGTTCTTTACCTGTTCCAGGAGTGCTTCATTTTGTTGGGATTTATTTACCATGTCCGGAACCTGCTTAATTGAAATCTAATAAAGGCATGTCCTAACATAGTTTGTTTAATTTTAGATATATAATCATCCTTTTTGGCAGGGCATCCTTGTAACACAGATGTCTCATTTGTGTATGAATGAAGTCCATCTCTAGTGGATTGCCTTTGTTTCTCCAAAATCCTCTCATCCTATTTTATTTAGTGTCTATTATTAGTGAGCTCAGCAGGCCTAATTCTTGTACAGGATGAATTTTGTGATGAGCCAAGTGATTATGGATTAGTTTCATGGGAGCTAATGTTGCAGTTGGAAGAAGAATCTTTGTCAGCAGGTTGCAAGGCTTTTTTCGGTGTCTGCATGAATTTAGCTAGCAAATACAGTGTGATGCTGTCAGTGGTCTCTAGCCCTTAAATGATTGTTTCCACTAAAATATAGATCAGTATGTTAACACTTTCTCCCATATGTGACAGCACATAGGCAGGCTGTGTTCTGTAAAAGACTGTATACCAAACTGGCACTGTGAGGGGAGAACTGAGGACATATGAACTGGCAAGACACTTAAAATCTGAGAGATCTCTTGGCTCTGTTCTTTCTTCTTGATAGAGTGGAAATACAGAATTATTTGTGTCTTAGGCTGTGGCTGTAAAGACAAGCTGTGTAACACAGTGAATCTTCAGAGCAAATCCTGTGTCTGCACTACACACGCAATTGTTTTACGATACAGCTGTTATTGTCTGTTCCTGTGAACTAACTGCCCATAAGAAGTCAGCGCATGTAAGGTGCTCTCCTACGGTGCATCTGTAAGTCTTGCTTCATTGAAAAGGAGCCCATCCCATGTGCTCTGAGGCTGCTCTAATGTGCTCACCAAACATGATAGGTAAGGATAATCAGGAGAATAATTTCAAAGTATCATAAAAACTGAAACGTCACTGGACACACACCCTTAATGCTGATCATATTTTTTTATGGCTTAGTTTAAATGGTGGTGTTTTTAGCACTTTTTTTTTTTGTTGAGTAACTTTCTGCGTGTTACTGTCACTGATATTTATTCAGGACAAAATGTCTGTGACCTACTATATCAGTTTACTTCCATTCTTAGAAAAGTGTAAATTAGGTGGGTATATGTATATACATACCCACAAATGTGATTGCACATATTTCTGGTGAACAGTTTGTATGTCAGTGGGTAATTACAGTCAGTTTCCTCTGGCCCAATATAGTTCTGGTATTAAGGAAGACATTCACTATGGAGAGATGTCTGCTGAAACCAGTTATAACCATTGTCCTCTTTAGCTCAGTCTTGTAACTGCATTCCCATGGACCAGGTTGCCTTCCTCTGCCTGGAAATGGAAAAGTGTACTGTGGTTGGACAAGCTTTGGGGGACCTTTCCATGACTTACTACTTTCATCAAACCTTGCCTTAAGAGATTACTTCAAACAGTGGGGCATAGTGATTTCTAAATGTAGTGTTCTCTTCTTTAAGCTCAATGTTTTTTCATTGCATGTTTATAAAGTTCTCATTTTTGATACTGAGATATTACTGTACTGTGATTTCTAATTTAAAGGAGACAAGGATTTGTAATTGTTTGCTCTTATTCACATAAAAAAAGCTTCAAATGTAAATTCTGAATACCTGAAACTTATTTACAAATTCAGTTGAAATTTTATGCTTCCATTGGGAACATAAAAAATAATAAGCTGTTAAAACAGATGACTGGGATAATGAATTAAAAATGATTTCACAGCATGCCCAGACCCAATCAATGCATCCAGAAATGGGGGCTTATAGTGTAAGGTTAACCTTGAGCAATCTGTACCAGTCTTTTTCATGGCACACCAATATGAATTGTTGCAATTTATCCAGATGTGTGTGTGGCTTTCCACATGTAGAGCTGATGCTGCCTGGTATCATGTATCAGCCAAATGGGGATCATCTGTGAGGTTGAGCAGTGATGGGATTCTGGGAGCTAAGCAGTTTGTTTTTATTATTTTCCTTGAGGGCTTGTTGGTATCAAGTAAAGCTACCAATTTGCATCAAGTGTTTGACCTTTTACTCAGGCCTGTTCATTGGTGCTGCTGATAGGGACAAAACAGGAAGTTTCTGCAGCCAGTGCCTCCAGACTGCGTGCCAATTGCAGTATTAAGAATCCAGAGAACTCCCTAAGGTCTTCTCTAATATTAAAATCTGCTGTGGCTTTTACAGGCAGATAAGGCATCTGATGTCATTCCTCTGTTCCCTCTTGAAGTATAGGTGCGTCACTGGAGGGAAGGAAGAAATTGTATCTCTGGTTCTGGACAGTGACACAAAATTTTAAATGTTGTTTTCTATCTGATGCAGTTTATAAAGTAGTATAGATTGAATTCAGTAGTTCTGCAGGTGAAATTTCCAAGAAAGTATGTTTCTAGACTATAAGTAGAAGGCAAGAAGATTCTAGTATCAGATCTCTGTTGAAACACTATTGGATTTGTCAGGTCTTCATATCCTTATCTCTCTTCCTGTAACTTTTATTTCTGCTCTGCAAGGTCACATTGAATCTTGTTTGCCACCAGGATATTTGTCACTATACAGAACTTCACAATTTTCTCCATTTCAATTTTTCCTTTAACTCCTTCTTTGTATTTGGTTGAGGTTCACAGATTTGCAGCATTTTCTTTGGAACTGATGAAATTTAGAAGAGTTTTATTGTCTTCGAAATCTCTTTTTTTAAGAACACAAAGTCTTGGAATGGACTCCTAGTTTTCCGGATTCAGGTTCACACAATTGCACGTACAAGCACTATCATATTTTCTTTTATTTCAATTCCATGTTGTGTGAAGGAGAGTTTTCTAGTGCATGTATTATATTACACACCCTTATCCCAGTTAGACATGGAAGATTTGCTTGTGGTTGCTCTCTATTGAAGCTGCTCCATACCTGATTATGTGGGTTGCTTGTTCCGTATCTCTTGCAAAGGCTTATATCTCTGAGTGAAGATGATCAGTGCAAATGTGGCAGAGTGTATCATGAATATGCGCTGTTTAGTTTTCTGTTTTGTTTTTTGCTTTTTTGATTGCACTTAAGGGGTTAGCTCATGTTTGAAAAATGATGCAGTGATTTTGAGTTCTTTGGGTGATATAGATAATGTAGAACTTGTGCATGGATAGTGCTGTATAGCCATTTTTCTGCATTATTTTGTGTTTTCTGTAATTCAGGACATCATTTTATTATCAGATTGCTCAATACTTATAGAATCATAGAATAGTTAGGGTTGGAAAGGACCTTAAGATCATCCAGTTCCAACCCCCCTGACATGGGCAGGGACACCTCCCACTAAACCGTATCACCCAAGGCTATGTCCAACCTGGCCTTGAACACCACCAGGAATGGAGCATTCCCAACTTCCCTGGGCAACCCATTCCAGTGCCGCACCACCCTTACAGTAAAGGATTTCTTCCTCATATCCAATCTAAACTTCCCCTGTTTAAGTTTAAACTTTTGTGATCCTTCTCAGTAAATTTGTTGTCTGCAGGTTTTCTAGCCCAGTTTTTTGCTCTTGCTTCAAAATTTCTTGGAAACACGTGGAACCATATAAATCCTAGGTGAAATTCTTGGTAGATCCTTCCTACCTTTACACATTTCTATAAATGAAGTCTTTCTCAAGGCATGAAGGTGTCTGCCCTCTCATCCTGCAGTATTTTGTCCATTATGGTCTCTTCTAGTCTTTCCAGGCTGTGGCTGTCTCCCTCTTCATTTTCCTCCGAAAATATCATTAACGTAGTCATGCAAAAGTAATTAGAATTCTGAAAACAGCAATGCTAAGACTGGTATTTCTGTTGCCAGAGTGATAAATGTGGGTAGTGGGCAGCTGAGCAGCAAGCGAGCAGGATGCAGGCTCCAGCTCCTCTGAGCGCAGCCGCTGTAGGAGAGGTGCTCAGCTGAGCCGCGTTTGGGAACCTGTTGGTAGGAGCTCATTGAGCTGGGTTGGAGGCAGATAATCCCAAGAGCAGCTGAGGGCCTGGAGATGGGCTGTGACCAGACAGGCAGATTCTGCTTCTTTAGGTGCCTTTGAATTTCCTTTTCTCTTGTCACCTTTTACAATTTTCCTCCTTTTTGTTCTTTTGCACTAGAAACAAGCTGATCGGACTTCATTTTATGTCAGCAGTTCCTTCTTCCTTCCTTCTCTTCATATCTCCTTACCTTTTCATGGATGATTTTTGGCTTTTCATTTTCTCTTAGGCTTAGGGAGTCTCAAATCACACAGTGGCAGCTGCTGGTGTAATTTTGGAAGCTTCATTCATAGGCTACTTACGCTGTCGGTTCTTTGTGCCGCCTACAGGGCTTTTAGACTCTTAAGGGATGTGTAACCTCCTCTGCAGTCCTGCTGTTAAACTTGCAGTAACACCTTCGTGCTATCTTCAGTATTGCTAGATGACTGGTAGCTAAATTACAGTAGTCTTTCCTCTTTGACTTGAGTAGTAATTTTCCATGTAGCACTGTATCAAAAGCTTTATTGAAGAACAGGTTTTTCAGCATTTGTGGTCTTAAAACTATTTCTTTGATAACTGAAGAGTATTGGTTCAGCCTGGCATCTTTTGTCCACCCCCGCTGAATCTTGTCCTATTTTATCTTTTATGTCTTCTGTTATTTTTTCCACCAAATGTTGTTCCAGATCTTTTCATCCCACTGAGTCACCTGATGATAGTTGCTCTATTTTCCTTTGACTCCATTTGTTACTATACTGTCTCATTCTGAAAGCATGTTCAGATAATCTGTAACCCTTTATTCTTCCAGCATAACAACTTCCCTAGTATTTTTCTTACTCTACTTTTATGTACAGTTCTAGAAATCTGATTGACTTCTGTTCTATTAGCTGACCTGTATGATTTTTTTTTCTTACATGGATCGCTATTTATGTTCCTTGATGAGTTCCCAGTAAGTCAGCTAGAAATGGTTATTTATTCAGGAAACTCTATAATTCTACAAAGTTGTTTTTGCTTAGAAATACATTCTTAAGAATTTCACACTTGTTGACAAACCCTCCAGCTGGTTCCTAGTTGCTGCCTTTCTCAGCCTGCCCTTTTGGGGCTTTAATTTTTCATGCTCAGAGTATCTAAGGCAGTAGATGCTGGAGCTCATGACACTGATAGTCCACATGAAGGGAAGCATAAGTCCAAAGGGATCAGTTCCATGGAGAGAATGAAATGCCATCTTCAGGGACTCCAGGCCAAATTAAACTCTGTGGGTAGTACCTGCAGTTCTCCAATAATGCTTTCCTAAAGTGCAACCTGACAGCTTTTAATGTTTTTGTTACTAGGGTCTTATTTGTTCAGCAGGTTTTAATAGGTATGTGCTCTGGTTTTGCTATCAGCTTTCTGTAGTGCCTGGGGGAAAGGAAATGAGATTTTTTAATGTCCATTTCATATCAGACTATTAATGGCCAAGATGGCAATAAAAAGCCCCAAACCTGAGACAAGGACATTCAGTAGAAAAGTTATAATCTATCATTTCTCACCATAAATGAAGCAATATTTATTTCATATAGCCAGCAAATAGAATAATATACTTCATCACAAACTGTAGGAATTGTGGGCTGGTTTAGTTTATTACTTATTTATTGAAAAGTTTATTTAATGTCGTATCCCTTATGTTTGCCCTTTAATTTTGTTTTGCTCTTCTGTAAATACTTCTTTTTGCTAGTTTAACAATGGTAAACTATATTTTGCTAAAAATTATGCTAAATAATCACCTTCTTTTCCCCGTAGTGTTCCTTCTTATGTTCATTTTTTGTGGTATTATTTAGTGATTGTAATAGTTACATCAGAATGGTCCAAAACAGGAAGTTTTTCTCAGACTACCTGAAGAAAGCCACATGAAAGTGGCTATGGTAGTTGCTGTGAACAGTTAAGTGTTTATGTAATTGGCTGTGTACACAGAGAGAGATACTCAAATTTACTTCTAACAGATGATGAATCTTTGTGTTACCATCTAATGTAGAAATATTTAACTTTCTGTTAATCTCTCCTGGTGTATCACCTTATATTCCATGTATTCCTGCCCCAGCTGATGTGCCTTTAACCTTTTGTGTGCCACTGAAGTGCTCATTTGTTTGCTTTTAGCCTAGCATTTCTCTTATAACCTTCCTGTATATAAAACTGTAAAGCCTTTTAGAAATGGTTGCTTTACAGTTTAGCATTGTACTACTGTGCTGCTTTTAAAAGAAGTTTTTATTTTTCTTTTCATTTCTTGCTGCATTTTCTTCTTCTGGAAGTTATTTGGTCTTTAGTGAGGTAATTCTGTGATTCAAAACACAGCTCTGCTGCTCTGCACTGCTACATCTTCGCTTTTTGATTGGAAATTAAATCTTTTAATTCTGTTTTGTTTCTTATCTCTCCTTTCACTTCTCACTTTCACTGGAATAAACTCTTGTGGTTTTGGTTTGTTTTTTTTTTTTTTTCTTTCCTAAAAAATGTCCTGCATGAGAAGAAACCCCAGCGCTGTAAGTGGTATATGTAGAAGTAGTAAATGACCAAATGAGATGTCTTTGGGTAAACTGATCTTTAGAGAATGAAAAAGAATTTCAGAAGATGCCTGACTGGATTAATGCTTCTTGTTTGGTTGGTTGGTTCTTTTAGATGGCTTTTATTCTCAGAGCTTCTGTGCTTTTTAGTTACTGCGTTATATAACCTCCGTTTGCTGCAATTTGCGTTTCTGCCTTCATGAATACATTATTTTTCAGTAACATTTTGGGCTGATATAAAGCTTTATTGAAATCTCTATATATTTATGAAATACATCTCTTGAGGCTCCAGAAACAATACCCTACAGTGTTTGAGCTTTGGTATTTCTGGTATTTATTGCTTTAAGAAGAATTTATAGAGAAGGAGAATAGCAGGATATTAAATTTGCAATCAGAATAAAAATTGCTTTATGGATATAATTTGAAAGAAATGTAAGGTATTAGAGTAAATATCCCTACTGTCTCTGCCTTCATTAAATAATGCACAGGCAAAGACAGTAATGGATTTTGAAGCATAAAGCTTGTCTCAGAGGTTAACAGTTTGCATTTGAGAAAAAAAACCCTGGTATAGAGGCTTAACATATGCAATTTTCTCTTTAACTGCTTATTAAAACAACTGATCAAATGCTTTTTGTCATATTTATTGCTTGCTTTTTATCTTGTCTTAGCCATGTATTTCACTAACGCAGGATGGTATTTTAGCAGAATGATTTGGTTGTGGCTCAGCACTAAGGCAGCATCTGTCTGATTTGGGCATAAAGGCTCTGCATTTGGTGTTGTGTTTTCTTATACTGTGCAGTGTCCAGGACACAGCCAGCACGGACTAAATTGTAAAGGGGAAGGCTGGGACACAAAGGAGATGTGCTGCTTCACAGTGATGCAGACTATGACTACTGGCATATACCCCTGGAGAGACAGCGGGCAAGGAGCATTTACTGTAATCACAATGCTGACAGTGGGGAAGCAGCAGGATAAAACTAAACAGCATGTATTTCACTGTGCCTTCCATTGCGCTTCCAATGGAGATTTTTTTAATGTCTAATGAGCAGTGGAAGTCTTCTGCCTATGATTATGTTGGACTGAGTCCAGCAGAATCTAGTGAAGCATTTCAGGGCCAAAACGCATCTAAGTTGCTGGTTCCTGAGTTTTGGTCTGTGAACCAACGCACTAATCTTTGAGGTTTATGGAATGAGGCAAGCTGAACACGAAGGAGTGTTGGAGGCAAGATAATAAAGAGAGTGTCTGTCTTGAATTCAGTAGATCAGAAATTTCTCTATTTCCTTTAAATAAAAAGAAATGTAACACATAATTTGCCCATTTTAAATAATCCACACACAGTCTTCAAGTGCAGTTTGTATTTTGTTCAGCATAAACTATAAAACCTCTAAGGGCTGGGATGTATTTTCACTGGGCACTTAGCATATTGCATGTATGCTTTGGCAGAGTTGCTGGTTCAAGGCAAGAAAACAGGTGGACGCAACGCAGATGGCGAAGCACAAGGTAATGAAGACAATTATGAGTGTTGTAGTAAGCTGTAGTTGCAGTGTGCCATCTGTCCAGCCATGGAGAGAAATTTCATAATTTCTTTTTTTTTTGTAGTGCACTATTTTCTCATTCTGCCTTAAGAATGTAACAGTGCATGTGCATATGTAATTATAAGCCTGAGCAGGGTTAGCATTTAAAGTTTATTATGGTGGCAGAGGGTTAGGCCTCAGCTCTCCTGCACCACATTTTTGGGTGCCTGGGACCTGCTTGTTGGAATTAGTGAATATTAGAATTGGGGATATTGGTGAATATTGATCTTAAAGATAATAATAATCAAGTAATATTTGTTCCAGCTTTGCAATGCATTATTCTATTGCTGCATTGGTGTTTTGACTAGATTTGATTGAGGTTTTGAAGATTTTTACCTTGACTGTTCAGTAAAGAGTAATCACTTCTCATAGAGTGCAGAAGCACTAGGGACATAAGTGAGAGCAGTTCTGTCTTGTATGTGGTGTTTCCAAGTCTTGCCTGAACAGCACTGTTCATATAATTATTTTTGTTTAAACTGCTGTGTTTGTTTTCTCTTGGCCAAATTGTCCTTTAATCCCTTGGTAGCCTAACTCAGTTCCATTTGTTTAAGTATTATGTTTGGTTTCTCAACAAGAATTGAATGGAAATATATTAATGAGGTATGTCTGCTTATGCGGGCAAGCTTAATACAGTGTGGGGATAATCTGGCAAGGGCAAAAATAGCATGGAATCAAGATACTTGTGTGGAAAGACTGATGCTGGTAAGTTGTGCCTTTTGAAATACAACTGATGATGTGATTCAGTACCGCACCACCTGGGGCAGAGGGCATGTAAAGAGTATAAAGGTTTCTAGGGAACAGAATATTTAACAAGGAGCTGGTGCATTTTGGAGGGGTCCAACTGAAAATTGCTGAAGCGCATCTTGAATGGGAGGTAGGGGTGCCCATAATCACAAATTTCTCTTGTGTAGACTAGTCCTCCTGCAATGGAGAAGGAAGGTAATGCTTCTCCAGGAGTTGATTCAAAGCCCCTAATGTTTACCTCCTGCTCAAAATCACCTCTGTGATTGTGCAGAGGTATCCAAGAGAGAATACTTTCCCTTTTCTTTCTCATCTGCTTCTCTGCTCTTGCTGTTTGCTCTGTCCTTGCTTTGTTTGTGGGTCTTTTGTATTCTGCACTTCAGGTAAGGAAAGCACTAAGTCTGTAGAATGCAGTCCTGCTCTCTGCAAGAATGCCTGCAACTTGCTCCAAAGAATATTTGGGAGGAAAAAATAAATTGTATTTAATATATTTACCCTGTACACAGTTGATATTTGCACTGCATTAGGAATTGTGCCTATATCTTCTAAGAAACAATGGCTTCTTTAGGGCTGAAAGATAACATCTCAAGACAGTGACTGTCAGTGGGTTATTTAGAGTGAATGGACTAATGTGCCAATGAAGGGGTTTGTTGCATAGTTGTTAAAACTCTGCTGCAGAAAATCTTTAGCCAAACTGGTTGGTGAATCATTGTCCCTTTCAATGTAGAAGTGATGCAATTGCAGTTTTTTACAGGATCTGATCTGAAATCTCATGGTAATGCTTTGGAGTAAAATGACTTTATAATAACACAGGTGGCAGAACTCATCATAGTCGTGCAGGTGCCTGCTGGTCAGCAAACTGCTCACCACTATTTATTTGTCTGTGTTATGTCAGTAGGAATTGCTTGTGGCTGGAGGTATAGTATGCCCTGAAGCTAGAACGTAATAATGATGAAAATTGTTTTATGTTGTATATCTTAAAATGGTAAATATTTTTTTTCTTCAGCTCACCTTTGGAAGAAATCCCATTCTTGGCTCAATTTTATTTACCTCTATTTCTTTCTAGAAATGTAATAATTTTCCAGGTAAGATTTCAGAGGGTTTGAAAGTAGTGTGATGTCTAATTCCCTTTAAAATTAAATTAGTTTCCAAACCACCTGAGCAGTTGAGCAGCATACTGATTGTCCAGAGTTTTGATGTCCTTATGATCATTTTGAAAACAAGAAAACGGATTCATGGTGGCTTGTTTGGAAATCCAAAGGATGCAATTTTGGAGGTGAAGGATGTAATATCCCCAAATCTCAAAAAAGAAAAAAACAAGTCTTATCGGATCCACAAATCCAGGTGCAAATGAGGAGTCCATGAAACTGAACAAAAAAAACCTTATTGAGTAAATATTTGTGGAAAAGGAAAGAAAAATATTTCCCTCCTTTTTATTTTTTTTTCTTGTTTTAAAAATTTGGTTTACTTGGTGGATTTCATTATTTATTATTTTTTAAGTAAAAAACCCCATTTTTCTTCACATATGTTGTATTTTAAACAGTGGGAGTGGAACTTAGGAAAAGACAAATTCTTTTAAAGCCCTCAAAATAGGTGATCAGATGGATTATAAAGTTAATAATCTGTTTTGCACAAGCTTGTATTAAAGGTGGGTATAAGATATGCCAAGAATAGTTATTTACTGGTGGACTGACTCTGTGTAATAAGAGGATTTGATTACTGAATGTTCCAGTTTTACCCTAGCTAAAATACCATCTCTCTGTACTGATGGACTGAAGCTGTCTCATTATTTTTCCTGGAGCTGTACTAAATACAGAAACCTACTGATACTCTAACCCGCAAAGTAGATAAATAAAATAATAAATGATGGCAGTTATCTTTTCAGAACTGCTAAAATGGTAGGAAATGTATTACGGTTACGTCCCTGAAAGAAGCTTGCTTGTACAATGTAGCGTGAACTTTTTGTCATTCTTCTTATCATGTCCTGATTAATTTACCACTTTTTACCCTGAGCTGCTTTTCCCGTTTGTTTTTAAAAGAAGTTAGTCAGATTTCCTTAATTTATAAGGGAAGTTTCATGTTAGACAAAGCATAAGAGGTAGTGGCACACTAGACTGAAATGGAAGATTGCCTTTTAGCCATATGTTTTCTCAGACTTGCTTCTCTGCGTTAGCTTAAACTTGCATATGCTTTTTTGTGTTTTTCCTTAGATCAGTTGAAAATGATAGATAAAAAGAATCTTACCTACATTTCTGTATATGGCTACAGGAATAAAAAATGTTGACTGCATGGTAAAAAATTACTGCACCATAAAAAGCTCTACTGTTCAAGCATGGAAGCACTCTAAAAAGTGCTTCTAAAAGCATTTCAGCTATTTTTTCCCTACCAGAGGAGGATTAAGCCATAGTATCTTCTCCCTTTTGAGACAAATCTATATGTATGCAGCAATACAGTGGGATAAACTCAGTTTCTGCTTCCTTGAATTTTCTTCCTGTTGCATGTGATCTTTCACAGTCTTGGGGGGAAAAAATATGTATGACATGCTGTAAACATATCTCAAAGTAATATACTTTGTGGTTTTAGATTGAGCAGCTTCTGCCGAAGGTCAGATAGGCTGTTCTTACAAACTGCACTTACAAACAGCTTATGGCTGCAACAACCGTATCTCCATTATCACAGCTACAGAACTTGAGAAAATACTTCCTTTGGAAAAGAGGGATTTAAATTACTCTTTATTTCAAGTGCTTCCATCTTGGATTACTGTTTGAATACAAAAAGATCACTAGCTATGCAAAGAGCATGAATGTCTTCCTACTCAGCAGTGTTTCTTACGTAGTTTATATCTAGGACAGAATTATGCTGAAAATTTTTAAAAGCGTGTTTTTGCTTAATCTAGAATAAGATGTGCACACACTTAAAATCCATTTCCTGCATTGGCAGTTGATCTATCATTGTTCCTGATTTTCTTGCTTTTCTTATCCTTTTCTTTGTTGCTAAAACTCTCTCTAGCTGCCTTCATATTCTGGAGTCAAGCACTTTCCGGGTAAGTGGGATTTGGGCTTCTTCCAGCTGTGATCAATGAGTGGTTTCTGACACAATATGAAAACACTTGCAATTGAAATGGGAAACATTTCTCACCATCCTAGAAATCTTGACTTTGAGACAGATCATTCTTGACTGAACAAATGTCATCTGCCATACGTAACCCAGGAAACTGCTTCAGAAGCTATTGGGGTTTTTTGGAGCTGGGTATTTCCTGTTTCTCATATACTCCCTATCTGGGTATTTTCTTAAGGGAGACATGTAGTGACATGGCAATAAGACCAACATGTTAGCCCATAGAGACTACCTGTAAGGAATATATCTGTCAACAAAACCCTCAAAAATCCTTAAAAACCTTTAAAGTGGTGATAACAGATCTTTTTGCTAAACTTGTTTTTTAATTCCATTTCTCTCGTCTGTTTCAAATTGCTTTTTCAAACTCCCGTTTTTTCACTATACCAGTTTTCTTGAATTAGTGTGTAAATTTGATTCAGCTGTGTTCATTGGACCTTTTATATCTCACTGCACTTAGAATGAGCGTGGGGCAGACCTGCAGGGTGACCTGGGGGTGATCATGTTTGCATTGCTGTGGCCCAGTTGCGCCAACACAAGCTGCTGTGTCCCCACTGTGTTACCAGCTCCAGGCTGTTTCCTTTGCTGTGCCTGGTGGCTCCAGCTTCTTCACTTAAGACAGTGTGTCAATTTCTGTGTGTGCCCAGAGGCTTAGCTAAGGCTCAAATGGGATAATTCTTTGGTGGTAGAAAAGAGAAATCTAGCCAAGAGATGTCCATCAAGAGAGAATTTCTTAAACTGGGGCAGTTTCTCAGGGGTCCACATCCTGTGAATTTCAAGGTTGCATATTCAGCCTGAAAATGGACATCATGCAGCTTTTTCGTCATTACTCGTAAAAATGCTTCAGGAATGTGAATGTGTTACTTAGTTTGTATAGTTTAAATTTGTATGGTCCAGCTATTGACCTATGTACCTTATGTGTTCTGCAGCAGACTTCCCAACAATTTACTATGGGAAGTGGGAAGATTGAAGACATCTCTCTGAGTAGCAGAAGTACCTTTTATTGCCATATGTAGACCTTTTCTTGCATATGGTCCGGCACTTAAAACTCAAATGCTAATGCCACTCCTGTCTCATCGCTTGTGCCTTCATGTAAACTGGCTGCGTTGCTGGCCTTGGCATGACAGTGGTGGGGAGGGATGGGGATGAGTGATGTATTATGGCCCAGACAGCATAATAAGAATGTGAGTTTTCCCAGAGGCGGTAGCAGAGTTGTAAATGCAGCTCAGGAGAAGAGAGTCATTTGAGTGTTAGAATGCAATTAATTGCCTGCCATAAATTTCAAGATAATGAGTATTGTAAATGACAGATGTTTGTTCCACTTTCAAAACAACTGTCATAAATGAATGTGGAAGTTCTTATAAGCTTGGAAAAATGCTTTTGTCCCAGATGTACTCAATATTAAATATAAAAAGGCATAGATTTTTTTTTTTTTTTTTTTTTTTTTTTTTTAAATTGCTCTTCTAAAAGGTTTTATTGTTTGTAGTAAGACAAAGTTTGGTTAAGTAGTCAGTTTCGTAAATTAATGATAGTTAAATCAGTCATGTTTGGTCCTAAGCATTATAAATTCTGTAAACATATTTGACCTATGTCTCACACCTGATAGCACAGAGCTGAAATGTCCTCTTCCTGGTTTCTGTCTTTCTGACTTTATTCTCCATCAGTCTGCTTTTGACCTTCTTTCTGAGTAGTCTAGCCAGGTACAGAATGTGTTAGAGCAGATGTCTTTTAAGAAGGCAAAATTTAAGGAACATGACGTGAGGAACTTCAGATTTAAAATTTGCAGAACATGTTTTAGTATTTTTTAATTTGTCGCTTATTTTATTCTGGTGCATTCAAATTGAAAGCTCAGATGTTTGCAACAGTTTCTCTGCTTCCGTTCTTAATGCTGCCAAAATTAAACTGCCATTTTGTGCAGCAGTGGTAAGTGAGCAGTATAAGATACTGCACGAAATATTAGTCACACTGAATTTCAAGAGCAAAATTCATTAGCATCTTGCTGTAAGATAAGTGATTTCATTCAATAATTTATAGAAATATTTCTGAAAAGCCTGAAATATAGGAGTGTGATATAATGTAGGAACATAAACACACTCTTGTGGAAAGCAGAAGCATAGTTTCCTGGCCTTGCCGATTAAACTTTGTTCTCTAATATACTATTTTAGTATTTTTCTTTCGTCTATTTATCATTAGTACACTTTCTTTTAAAAATTATTTGGGAACTATGGAATGTTGCATATGCCTTTATGGAATACTGAAGATACAGTTTTATTGTGAAGCCACTTATCAAAAAAAGATGATAGTGGAGCTACTGTATGAATTAGCAGTATTAGAATTGAAACACTCTGCGACATTCTTTTTTCCCTCTGAAAACAGCTGAAAAGACCAACCATATTCAAAGATTTTAGACTAAATTTTAGCATGCTGGCATTTAATGAAGTGATTGAAGATTTGTCATAGGTTGAAGAATGGATTAGAAATAGTTTTTTCATTTCATAATTAATGTTCTGTTGCAGCTTTTGTTGTTTTAGCTGCAAATTGAGTCCTGATCCTTTCAGGGTCTGGTATTCTGATTAGGTTGAGCCTAGCCTCTGGGATATTGCAGAGATGTGTCAAACATAGCTAGTTCTTTTTCTGAAATTACTTTAGCTATTTTTATGAAAGGATAGGATAATTTGCCTTGGTTATTCCTGTTTCAAGAGCTGTTTTGGAGGTTATTCTCTGTTCTGATTTATTTACCAACACCTGTTTTCATGATGAGTTTATACTTATTCATATTCAAAGTTCTTCTTAAGTGCTTTTTGTCCATGTCTCGTGTTTATCCCAGGTGTGTTTATAAGAAAGCTGTCACATTCCCTTTGATACTTGCTTGAGCTCTTTCTGTTTCTTCTCAAAAGGTGCGCTTTTCATCCTAGTACATCTTCACATGAACAATCTGAATTCAGCTAGACGTACACACAGTGTACCACGTGAGTTCGCAGTTGCCTTTTGTAGCTGCATTAATCCTTTTAGTCTTTTACTATCAATGGCTTGCCCAAGAGGCTTTTGGATGTGTGGTTATCTCTTCTCAGCTGTATGAAGAGCAGTGTTCACAGTCATGCTGTGATGGAAAGCACCCTATTCCTTTCGTTGTTCTTCATTCAGTTTGAATTTTAAATTCTGACTGGCTTTTGCACTTTGAGATACTGAATTTCACCTAATTTTAATGTGTTTTGCTTTCCAGGCTTGTTCTTTTAGGCAACCTGTTGCTCATTCTCTGAGTTAGCTCCCAGCTTTGCGCCATCAGGACTTTTCATTGGCAACTCCTCTGGGCAAAGTGGGGACCATGGGACTGGCTGAGGAGAATCACTGTTGCCCTGGTAATTTGTGTTTCAGCACAGATCATTTTGGTCACCATTTGTAACTATTTTAACTCTTGACCATAACTTTTTACTTCAGCTAATACTTTTTACTGGGGTACTACGTTAAATGCTCAGCTGAAATTTAAATGAATTAGTGTTGTTATATTGGCTTTGTCCAAAGAGTCAGGAATTTTATTCTAAGGCCGGGTTGGACAGAGCCTTAGGTGACATGGTTTAGTGAGAGGTGTCCCTGCCTATGGCAGGGGGGTTGGAACTGGATGATCTTAAGATCCTTTCCAACCCTAACTATTCTATGGTTCTATGATAAGTATGCCTTTCAGCATTCCTGTGCATTCCTGTTCCAATTTCCATTCTATTTTTATAATCCATCACTCCTTTAAAACTTGCTCTTCTCCTTTGAGGTCAGACTGAGGGCCTGTAATGATCTGGAGTAGCCTGGGTCATATTTACATTCTCCTTACCATTTTTTGTAAGTATTAGTATTTCCAATCTGAATCACCTGTCACTTCCAGTAAGAAAGTTTTATTAAAGAAACAATCTACCAGTTTTGTGACTTTCAGAATTCCATGTTGGGGATTATCTGATCATTTAATGTCTGAATATCTGTTCGCTTTTGTTTTCAGTTCCACTTGAGTGCAGTTTTCATGTTCTAGTTCATGAAAGCTAAGTTCCTGGAGGTTGACTTTGCTATCTAGTACCTCAGTAGTCTTACTGGGAGCTGTGTTAACACTGAGGTCATGGGAAGTTTATATTCAATATTTACCTCACTAACACAGCTTAGCAGTCTAACTTTTTTGATTGTTTTAATTTCATTTTTGTTGCTGAGAAATCCTTTATTGCTTCTTTCCTTCAGAAAGTCTTGGCTTGTGACCCTCTCATTATACTTCATCTTCTCACAGCCAGTATGTGTTCTTGGCTGGTGATAGGAGTTTCCCTTTTCTTCTGTTTACTCCTTTCTCCATTTTGTGGTGGATATTCTTCTATTTAAATCTGGACCAGAATTTCTACTCCTCTTTTGATAAAGGCCTGAATCCTGCCCAGATGTTTTACTAAGAGGACCTCTGTGCTGAATTAATGCAATTTTTACACCTAATTGCCTTGTTTTTAAAGGTAAGGAAACAAAATGACAGCAAACTGAGCAGGCTGCTTGAAATCTGCACATTTTCCAGTTGTGTGAAGTGATAAAGGTATTTCTGCCTTTGCTGCTGCTGAAGCAATGGAGAATTTCTTAATGTACTTCACCGTACCACCTACTACACTTTGGTCATTGCATCCTGGCAACTGAAAGTATTTTTAAATGAGTGTTTTCGGGTTTTTTTGGCAGCCTGTCATTTTCGTCAGTCTAGAACTTGTAAAACTGAAACATGTGACAAACCACCACAGAATTCTAGATGAGTGAGAAGAACTGATAAAATAGTAATATTTATTTCAAATGAAACATCATCACCTTCATGAGTGCTTTCTTCTGGCAACATCCCTTGCCATGCAAGGCATTCAAGACTGAGTTGTATGAAAATTATTGAAGGCACAGTCTCCAAGGGCAGATGTTTGGGACCATCTCACTGTGACATACAGTACACTTGCAAATTTGTTCTCAGTCTTCAAATTCATTCTTAACAGATTCTTAACTCATAATTGCACTGGGAGTTAGGCAGAGTTTCGACTATCTGGATATATATTGCCGAAACAATTGGAAACTATTAAATGCTTCTAATGGAGACAGGGATGTGTATGATTGTAAATAATCTTTTAAAAGCAAGGTTGCAAATATTAATTATGAAAGTTCTACATAAAATTTGACCTCTTGTTAAAAGCTGACTCCTACAAAGAGGTGTGGAGGCTTTCAGCTCAAGGGCAAAATGTTTCAGCAAGATAGGGGAAGGCAGTTTTAAACTGCAGGCAATTTTGGAGCCCTAAGGCAAGTAGTTGTTGGTGCTCTTCAGATTAGTACCAGTTTATATAGATAGCTATGCTTACAGTTGTAACACCTGAGTCGGAGCAATCCCAGGCACAGCTACAGGTTGGGCAGAGAAAAGATTAAGAGCAGCCCTGCGGAGAAGGACTTGGGGGTATTGGTTGATGAGAAGATGAACATCAGTGGCAGTATGTACTCACAGGCCAGAAAGCCAACCATATCCTGGGCTGCATCAAAAGGAGCATGACCAGCAGGTCGAGGGAGGTGATCTTGCCCCTCTACTCTGCTCTCCTGAGACCTCACTTGGAGTATCGTGTGCATTTCTGGTGTCCTCAACATAAGAAGGACATGGAACTGTTGGAACAAGTGCAGAGGAGGGCCACGAGGATGATCAGGGGACTGCAGCACCTCCCATATGAAGATAGGATGAGAAAGTTGGGGCTGTTCAGCCTGGAGAAGAGAAGGCTGCGTGGAGACCTCATAGCAGCCTTCCAGTGTCTCAAGGGGGCCTATAGGGATGGTGGGGAGGGACTCTTCATTAGGGAATGGAATGTAGTGATAGGACAAGGAGTAACGTGTTGAAACTTAAACAGGGAAGTTTAGATTGGATATAAGGAAGAAGTTCTTTACTGTGAGGGTGGTGAGGCAGTGGAATGGGGTTGCCCAGGGAAGTTGGGAATGCTCCATTCCTGGCGGTGTTAAAGGCCGGGCTGGACATAGCCTTGGGTGGCATGGTTTAGTGTGAGGTGTCCCTGCCCATGTCAGGGGGTTTGGAACTAGATGATCTTAAGGTCCTTTCCAACCCTAACTATTCTATGATTCCATGATTGTACAGTTATGAAACTCTTACATGTAGCTTTAGGTGGCCGTCCGTTTTGGCAAGATTTTGCCCAGGGCATATCTGTAGTGGAACAAAAGCAAAACCCTTTCAGACTGGTTCAGTCCTATTGGCTTTGCTGGTTTAAAAAGACGTTGGACCCTCCAGTATTAGTCATGATTTACTGGATTTGGAGAGCAGCGTTGCTCTATGTGATTTGTGTACTAGTACAGCAGTGGCAGTAGGCACATGTGCATGTTTTTCCTAGACAGAAATCCAGCATGTAGGTGAACTAAGGTTCTCATTGTGTACTGTAGGATCTCAGAGGAAGTTTTGCTACATTCCTGACCCAGATTCTTAAATATATTTAAGGTGCATTTCCCTCTTGCAGCATGGAAAAGAGTTGTGTGTATCTGCTCCCTTCTGCAAGCCTGCAGCTGAGCTTGTCTGACCCTGTGGGTGAAAACAGCAGAATACCATTTGCAGCTGTCTTAGTGCTACCTTTCTGCCAGTTTTAAATCCTTGAAACAGCTTTTCTTGGGGTTGGGAATGGACCTGTGCTAGTGAAGGGCAGAAGTGTGAGTCTTTGAAGGTGTGGCACTCAGGAACTACAAGACCACTTCTGGCATCATTTTTAGTATTGAATACATGGAGAAAGGAGTCAAAATACTCAGTCTTTTTTGAAGAAGAAAAATAATAGGCATGAATTTTTGGGGTTTTTTTTTTTTTTTTTTTTGGTTATTATTGTGGCTTCTCTGTCATCCTTTACTTGTGAAGAAATTCTGTCTTTCCTGCTTATTTTTGATGGACATTTGATTGGAAGAAACTCTGCATTCTTCTTGGATCTGCTACCAGCAGTGATCAACTCAGTTGAGCACTTCCTCTTTTCTCCTGTGGTGTATTTTCCTCATCTTTGCTCTGCCTTTACTCCAGCTATGTCTACCTTGCTGAGCTGTTTGTTTGGCATCTGGGATTGTGGAGCAAGCACTGATGCAGTTCTGGGATGGGCTGTGCATTCCCTATTTGGGAGCTAAACTCAAATAAACTCCCAAATAAGGGAGTACACAGCTAACTCAAGCCTCAGAGACTGCCAACTAGTATTACCTCTTCTTTCTCTTTTAAGTGGCCTCGGTAGTGCCATGCCCAGGTGAAGGGCAGATGAATGCTTTGACTTGTGTTGGCTCTTGTACATTGGGAGAAGTGTATTTAGATGCCTCTGAAAGGGAATGAGTATGTGCCATCTCTGTCAGTCTGAAGATGAAATACAAAATAACAGTAGCTATTGCACTAATCGCACTAGTGAAAAGCTTACACTGATCAAATGTGCAAAAATAAATTAAAAAAATAATAAATATGCAGTCTTTGCTATTTGTGGTCATAGCCTATGAAGGATGTTAACTGTGGTGTGGTGATTAAATGGGCATAGTGTTTGGTTTTAGCATGTGCAAAAGGAGGAAGAGAAACGAGGTAAATATATTCATAGAATGGTTAGGGTTGGAAAGGACCTTAAGATCATCCAGTTCCAACCCCCCTGCCATGGGCAGGGACACCTCACACTAAACCATGTTACCCAAGGCTCTGTCCAACCCAGCCTTGAACAGTGCCAGGGATGGAGCATTCACTACTTCCCTGGGCAACCCATTCCAGTGCCTCACCACCCTTACAGTAAAGAACTTCTTCATCATATACAATCTAAACTTTCCCTGTTTAAGTTTGAACCCGTTACTCATTGTCCTGTGTCACTGCAGTCCCTAATGAAGAGTCCCTCCCCAGCATTCCCCCCTTCAGATACTGGAAGGCTGCTATGAGGTCTTCACGCAGCCTTCTCCATGCTGAACAGCTTTAACTTTCTCAGCCTGTCTTCATGCGGGAGGTGCTCCAGTCCCCTGATCATCCTCTTTGCAAGTGACTTTTTGTTATTTTCTGATGGCAGATCCAGGAGAATGTAGTGAATAAAACATTTTAAGAAGCTTCAGCCTTGACTGCTGTGGTGTTCCTGGGCTGCATGTAGTGGCTTTTGAGGGAGAAAGGGAATGTCACGCTGCTCACAGATGGTAAAATATATTCAAACTTAAAGGTTAAGCAGCATGGAAGTGTGATCTTCTCATCTCACCTTTTGATCTAAGATTCCTCTGCAGAGTATTTTTAAACCATAATTTTTATGATATTATGGCATTTATTTAAGCCAGTGATTATGTGGAAAAGTTTGTAGTGGTGGTTTGTATTTCCTTCTTAGAATAACTGTCTTAACAACTAGAAAATGCAGGTGCATTAAGAAAACTATTTTTTAACCAAATTTTTAGTTCATGAAATGTCAGCTCAGTGTTGCCTTCTTGCTCTACCATTTAGTGATTAGATTTCTCTGAATATTTTGAATTAACTGCCTTGCACTGAGATAGTACGTGCAGCTTGGGAGAGAAGGAGTGATTCTGGTTCTTCTGGAGACTGAAAAACTACAAGTTTCAGAACGTAACATGTTCTCAGCACACCTGAAGGGCTTAAGGGTTCTTTTAATCCAAAACAAGGTAGTGTCTGTCCCCAGTCCCACTTGTCTCTCCTCAGCCCCACTTAGAGTGAGTGCCTTGTTGGGTGTTGCATATTTGGTGATGAATAGGTGGGATCTTCCACCTTCTGTAAAGTTAGAAAAGGTCGTTGTTGGAGATCTGTAATAGAACAAAAGGTGCAAAGCAGGTGCAGGTTTTTCTGGCTCCTCACCTTCACTTTAATGTGTTGTGGGGTTTGGGTTGGGATTGGTTGATTCTTGGTGGTTGTGTTTTGTTGTTGTTTTGGTTTTTTTTTGTTGGAAGTGTCAGACAAAAGATGGTTATGTTTGAAGTAATCTGTAATTTGGTTCAATATCAAAGACTTTCAAGCTCTTATTTTGAATTTGCCATGTTTTGCTGGAAATAACATCTTCATGATGGCCTTTTCTTGCTCACAAAAATCGGAAGCACTGGAATACAGAGAAAGAATAGCAGTCAACAAAATCATGGGGTTTGCTTGTTAATTGATGTTGTATGAGGAGCACTTTTTCCTTTACTAAAGTGTAATCCTCATTTTAGGATAACTGCAAGCAGGTCATCTACTTCTCTTTGCTGTAAAAGTGCTGGAGATTTTGTTGGTTACTGTGTTTTTCTGTTGGATTTTACCAGAAGAACATTTTGTTGTAATGATGCATACCTGTAATGACAGAGGTGGAATGAGAACATCTTACGTCTTGAGCTGGCACTGCTGTTACCCTGTGGTATTAATCATTATTGTATTCTTGTGTATATTCAGTCTGAGGCAGTCTTGTGTTATTAGGATATCTTGGCTTGTATTTGTTTCTTTTGAGATGTATTTTTCTGCCAACCTTAACCCCAAGGATAAGCAAAAGCTATGTTAATGTTTGGTTTTGAGTTACAGTCTTCTGGAATGTCTCTATCTTCATTTATTCAGGCATAGTCAGTTATAACTTAATACACTTTTTTGCCTAGAAATAAATGAAGTAGTTCACAGTTCTCTGTTACACCTTCCTTTTAAATAAACTGCAGGAGAAGTTTCAGTCTTATGTTGCTAAAGATCTAATGCTGTAGAGAGGGTTGTCATTGCTGCTTATGCTTACAGGTAATGGAGATTTTCAGGCTAATGTGGTAGTTGTACTGGAAAGTTAAAAAGTGTGTTAAATAGAGACAACTTTCCAAGTGAGATATTATCTAATTGCACATTTCTTAAATAGTGCTTTTGTTCATATTGCATATTACAGTGATAAACTTAGATATTATTTCTTCTGTGATGTACTTAAAGATTTGGAGAATGAGATATATTATTTTGCAGATCAGTAACAAAAGTGTTGGCATTTGCAGATACCAGAGTTTTGTGTCGAATGACATAATTTATAGTACTGAAATCAAACATCTGTTTTGTGGGCTGAGGAGCTTGATTCTTCACTAAAGTATTCTTTAAAATCTTCCTGTTTTGTGGAGGAGTCAGAGACATTAAAAAAAACCCCAAAACCCCAAAAAACCCCCAAACCAAAACCCCAAACAAAACAAATCAACCCCCCCCCCAAAAAAAAGAAAGCAGAGGGAGAGGGAAAAAAGAGAGAAAAAGCATGAAAAATTGGTTGTGCAGTGCTGCTCATTTGTGCTTCCTTATGGTATTGTGGGATTTAAAATCAAGGTAATATATTAATATTCTTTTTTCAATATAGAAAATGAGAGCGGTGAGCATTTTCTCAGGGATGAAAGGACACAGATGCCCTTTCTTATTATTTTCATGATTTGGTTTCATTTGTGGATGATAAATGCTGCTGTGAGGATAAAGATGTATTCAGAAAGTATTTCAGGAATGTGTACCCATGATTTCTGAATTCTATTAATTTCTATTTATGATTCTACAAAACAGGCCTATAAGAAAGACGAGGAAACACTTTTTAGCAGGGCCTGTTGCAATAGAATGAGGAGTAATAATTTAGACTAAAAGAGGGGAGATTCGTGTGTGATCTGAAGAAAAAATTCTTACAATGAGGGTGATGAAATACTGGCACAGGTTGCCCAGAGAGGTATTGGATGTGCCATCCCTGGAGACATTCTAAGCCAGGCTGGATATGGTTCTGGGGAAGCTAAGCTAGTTAAAGATGTCCCTGCTCATTGCAGGGGAGTTGGACTAGATGACCTTTGAAGGTCCCTTCCAACCCAAACTACTCTATGACTGTATGAATCTAAGTTCATAGTTGGAAGTGCAGAGCTACTGATGGAACCCCTAATGCCCTGCAGAGATGGTTTGTGTTGAAAATGCTGATGTCTTTGCCTTTGTTTGGATGGTAAAGTGTTTTAGCAGTATTCTACAGATATGCTGCTGTGTGGTGTCAGTTAGAAACAGGAGTAAGATTTATCACTGAAGAACCATTTAATAAAGATTTCTGTAAGCTTAAGTCTTGTCTGTGATTGAAGAGAAATACCGGGCATGGAGCCATTTGCTGGTGCCTCTTTCTCCTTTTTTCTGCTGTCATAGTCTATATACAAGTAAAAAATAATCTCCTTAATAAAAATCCATTAAATGCAAGGAGTTGTGGGAAATACCCATCTAATCATAGAACAAAGCTTTTACATGTAAATATACTGCAGAAAATTCCAATTGTTTTAGCAAGTTTTAAGTTGTCAAGTTTTTAATCCCCAGTCTTGCATTTTGTGTCAAATGTTGAGATTTTAATCTTAAACTTAGTTCTTTTCAGTTTGCATGGCTAAATTTGATGTATGTTACAGAAAATAAGTGTGTTGTTTACTGAAGCATCATCTCTAATGAAACAAGAAACTCTAAAATTCAGATGTAATCTTTTGTCGTAACAGTAATCAAAAACAAAGGCAAGCATCATCTATGCGTGTTGTTGCCATAGTACAGTTCGGTCTCTGCTATGGTTTCTTGTATCTGTTGCTGTTCCTTTAATATAAAGGGCAATTTAAATGGGAATGATAATGCAGTGAACTTCTGGTCTTGTGTTCTTTGTCCCTAATGTGACTATCAATATTGAATAGTAGTGTTAGAAGCTTTTCTTATTTCCTTTTTTTTTTCTCTTCTTCTTTTTGCTGTGACTTGGAGAGGATTCGTATCTGTGCTGTTCTCTATGCTGAGTGCTTTTTTCTTTTGAATCCCAAACTGGATTTATCCTTATCATTACAACTATCACTGTAAAAGCTGAGTTCAGTTCTCTTAGGATACTTCACCACAGCAAAATCAGCCTCTCTTCTATTGCATTAAAAGAAAATCAGCATATGTTAAGTTTGGCATTGTCCCACATGACATCCTTGCCTCTAAATTGGGGAGACATCAATTTGATAGGTGGACAACTCAGTGGATAAAGAACTGGCTGGATGGCTGCAAGCAAAGAGTTGTGGTCAATGGCTCAATGTCCAGCTGGAGACCAGTAATGAGTGGTGTCCCTCAGGAATGGGTGTTGGGACCGATCTTGTTCAACTTCTTTGTTGGTGACATGGACAGTGGGATTGAGTGCGCTCTCAGCAAATTTGCTGATGACACCAAGCTGGGTGATTCGGTTGATGCACTGGAGGGAAGTAATGCCATCCAGAGGGACTTTGACAGGCTTGTGAGGTGGGCTGATGCCAACCTGATGAAGTTTATCCGTGCCAAGTGCAAGGTCCTACACCTGGGTCAGAGCAATCCCAGGCATAGCTACAGGTTGGGCAGAGAAGAGATTCAGAGCAGCCCTGTGCAGGACTTGGAGGTGTTGGTTGATGGAAAAATGAACATGAGCGGGCAGTGTGTACTTGCAGCCCAGAAAGCCAACCGTATCCTGGGCTGAATCAAAAGGAGCGTGACCAGGAGGTCGAAGGAGGTGATCCTGCCCCTCTACTCTGCTCTCGTGATACCTCACTTGGAGTACTGTGTGCAGTTCTGGTGTCCTCAACATCAGAATGATATGGAACTGTTGGAACAAGTCCAGAGGAGGGCCACGAGGATGGTCATGGGACTGGAGCGCCTCCCGTATGAAGATAGGCTGAGAAAGTTGGGGGTGTTCAGGCTGGAGAAGAGAAGGCTGCATGGAGACCTCTTAGCAGCCTTCCAATATCTGAAGGGGGCCTATAGGGATGCTGTGGAGGGACTCTTCATTAGGGACTGTAGTGGTAGGACAAGGAGTAACGGGCTCAAGCTGGAACAGGGGAAGTCTAGATTGGATATATGGAAGAAATTCTTTACTGTAAGGGTGATGAGGCACTGGAATGGGTTGCCCAGGGAATTTGTGAATGCTCCATTGCTGGCGATGTTGAAGGCCAGGTTGGACATAGCCTTGGGTGGCATGGTTTAGTGTGAGGTGTCTCTGCCCATGCAGAGGGGTTGGAACTGGATGATCTTAAGGTCCTTTCCAACCCTAACTATTCTATGATTCTGTCTTAACAAATAAGCTTGTTTTCCTTAGAAAGGCTGGGGGAGTTGTATTGTGGAAGTGGAAGGAGGGTTTGAAGAACTTTTCTGCTTCTCAGTGACATTGGGTTGTTCTGGTGTTCATGACAGCACAAAGCAGCTGGTGCGTTTTGGGCAGTCAGCAGAAATCAGGAAGAACTGAAATAGCTGTCACTGCAGAGAAGTGGGCTTGGAATTAAAACAGAGACCATGTAGTTACTACAGATCATGAAGGAAACCAGCATCTATGCATCTTGTGGTCATGCTGCATCCTAGGATTTCTGCTTCTTTTTTCCTTTAAGATCAACAGGAAGACAGATGACTGGATGAATCAAATTGTATTACTAAGAGGAAGCTTTTTGGTGTTCAGAGTTTTGTAGGTGCTTGAAGTAATAAGGACTTCAAAGTCTGGTTATTTTGCTTCTCTTGATGTTTTCCTTCTTATGTTTTATAATTATGTATATGGTGTGAAGTCTGTGTCTCACTTCTGCTTCTGTTGTTAGATATTTGTCAGGAGGAGTGAAAATTTCTCTCATCTCTTAACCTTTTCTTTGTTGTAGGTAATCAAAGCATTGTAGTTTGAATTTGGGAAGTTTAGGGGGTTGAGAGGTAATGCCTTGTTTCTAGGCTGTTTTAGGCCAGTGGTTGAATGACAGTCAATCTTCTGAAGGGTTTGTAGTACCTGCCACATAAAATCCATGTCTGTATGCTCTCTGGAGTGTGAAGAAGTTGGCTCTTCTCCTTGTCTAAGGTTTGGTAGCTTCAAATCTGGCAAGCCTGTGTCTTATTCTGTGGGGAATTACTTCTTAGTCTGAGCTCAGTAGCTTGACAGGGGGATTGACGTGCTTGGTGATAATAAAAATGTGGTAATGCTTGCTCCTGTTGTGGGCAGTTTCTTGAAGAAATACAAAACAAGTGTGTGAAATTGAGTACCACATCGATTTTTGATTCTCAGAGGCGATTGCATTGAATTCTGGGTAAAGTAATGTAATAATGTTGGGAGAGTTGGGAAAATATTTCAGGTACAGCACCATTCTTCCTGGGAATTGTAAAGTGTAAGCAGAGGGGAGGAAAAAAGCCCACAAATAACACTAGAAAAGCAGTTATGCGTGGTATAGCTAACGTGAGTGGAAAATTGTTAACTTTTTTCTACTGATATTTTGCCCTGCCACAGTAATGTTCTTTTGTTAGACAGCTTCTGTAGCAGATATACTGTGCTGGCTTTCATAGGCTTGTTGAATGGAAATTAAAAAGGAAATTGCAGTTAGAAATAAAGAAACTTTACATTTGATGATTTGTAACACTCCAAAGGTCAAAGCAAATGTGGTTGTCTTGGTTAGTCTTAAGATACTGTAAGCCTTTAAATACTGAGTTACTGAGCATTGCATACTCAGTTGAAGCTATTGACTTGAAAAATTGTCTTAATGAGAAAAATTATTCCATATTAGAATAGCAAAATTTTCTGACATTTGTGTTCCTGATGCCCTATCTTTAAAGGAAATAAAAACTGATTGTAAAATAGTAAATCTTATGTCTTAAACTTGTCAGTATCTTCATTTAGAAAACCTTTGTCATAGAGTCTAAGAATCTTACATCTTTTAAGCAAGAAAACAAAAGCTTTCTTCTTGAGAAAAATGGAAAAGGACTTGCATATTAGCTGTATTGTTTCTGATTATATATCAAAATGTTTGATTTTTCTGTGCTTCTAAGAGCTAGGTTTTATTCTAACTCATTAAATAATCCGGCAAGCCATCTGGCATGTACACATGTGAAAGGAAGAAGAAATTTAGGCTTTTGATTAGTAACAATAGAAAATCCCCCAAGCCTGCAGCTGAGCCTACGTTTTGTAGAATTTTTATAAACTTGTGTGACTCAGCTTCTAATACTGAACTGTTACATCTAATACTTAACTGTTACATACCATTCTAAGTAGGTTGATTATTACTTTGGTCTTGTTTGATCAGTTTATTGCCACTTCATAGAAAAAAGCTGAGCTTGAGGGCCAGTTTTATTGGGCATGTGGCAAAATGTACATGCTGGTGAGCGGCAGGTACCCTCTTTTCATTGAGAAGGAGGCATGTGTGTGTGCAGTGGCTGGTGCTTTATCTTGTGTTACCAACTTAAGTTCAGCTGCAGAGTCACTTTGATACCTGACAGCAACATGAAAACCTGTGCCCAGTCCATGCATCCACTGTCTGTGTGTGTTGAGGGCTTATTTGATGGTATAATTCAGTTTTAGAAGTGTATTTGCTTGGGTATATACTAGTTGAGCAGGTTTTGATAGCAGTGTTTTCTGACTGACCCAGTCAGTGTAGGGAGCTGCTCTGCTCTCTCAGCTCACTTTAAAACATCCTGATGCATGGCTTGCTCTGGCACTGAGGACAAGGTCTCATTATCAGCAGAAACCATTCATCAGTTCTTGTCTGCTGACTGTCTGTGACAGTGCTTCTGCCTGCAAAGCCTGTGACCCCAGATTTCAGCCGTTTACTGAGCAGTTAAGGAAAAGTCATTGCTCCTGTCGCAGTTGTGCGCTTTGCAGCACTTGAGGTTATGAGACCTTTTGGCAGCCTCCAGCAGCTGGCGGTGTCTGCAGGTTTGGTGAACTCATTGTGAAGAAAAGAGGTGAAGCCACAGAGAACGTGGGTTAAATGCCAGCCTGCTGCTTTTAAGTTATAGAATCTTGTAGTAAAAATGATTAAAATGGGAAATGAGTAAGCAGAGTGGCTCTGAAGATTATGAAAGCCTGAGGTCTGCTATGCAGTGGTATTTACAGTGGATGAATCAGATTCCTGCTTGATGGGAATTTGATGTTTCAGTGTACCCATTCAAATGTGGGAGCAAAGCAAAGACAGGCAATGGCATTAGAAATTTGAGTGAGGGATTTGGGTATTTCCATAAGGGGCCACAAGGGTGGTGTGGGTGGATGAGGAGGCTCTAAACTGGGACAGATGAAAACAGCACATCCTGTGTCAAGACTGCAGCCAGTTGGAGGACCTACTGGCTCAGATCTGTTAAAGACAGAGCAGGAGCCACTGAGGCAGGAGATATGAGGGAAAGCTCTTGAGATGTGGGGAGTAGATGCTTTTAAAGATGCTACTAGAGACTTATGGAGGGAGAGACTCAGGTGACAGGAGAGATTTTAGGACTATATAGTGACTCCAGAACAATGTAAGAGAGGTCCCCGGGGGAGGAGCAAAGCAGTTTTGGGACCCCACGGTAGCTCCAGGACAGTCCATGGCTGACCTGCCTGACTTTTCTTCTGGACCACGTAGTCTCCCCCTTGGGACACGGAGGCCATGTTAGGACCCACTGCACTAACACACCCAACGTCCCTTGTGGGCTGCAGCACTTCTCCTGCTGAACAGTAAAGTCATGTGGGCACAATTTACAACTTAGAGTTGTGATGAAAATGTTTTGCTGTCTGAGCCCATTTGGTCTTAAACTGTAACCATCAGTCAGCACAGTGTCTGAAGCTGAGGGAACCTTGATAGCTATCGTCTTTGAATAGGGTTAAGTTTAGGAAAGCAATGAAAATGTTCTAATAAAAACCAGTTTAATTATCTATGGGGTGTGTAGAGTTTATACGAATGCTCTTCTGTGTATGATTTTTGAAATTATGATCTCATACCTTGCCCTAATGCTGCATATTGTAAAGCTGCCAAATTCACACATTGATTTTATAATGTTCTTTTTAGGTCTGTAGGGAAGGAATTTAGCCTCACATTTTTCCTCGTCATGTTCCTCCTTTTGCTTGGAAATTTTCTCCTATCCCATTTTTTTCCATGTTAATTTGGCGTATCAAAATACTTCTGCTTCTCAAAATCACACAGGGGAGGGAGGGGAGAAAAAGGTGCAACTGGAAACAATGCCTATAGAAAGACAGCACATTGGATATTTGTGTTCTTCACTCAGAAAAACTTGTTTTAAACCAAGAAATACCGAAAACTGAGATTCATGTTTAAATTCAATTTTACAAAATATAAATGTACCGATTTGAAGCTTTCAGTCACCTTTTTTTGTTCCTACATTACCATATTATGCTGGTGCCAGTAATGTGGGCAGCATAGAAATGGAAGATTATAAAAAAAAAACAAAACAAATGGAAAACCACCCAAATCCAAAAACAAGCCAAAGCAAAAAAAGCCCCACCCAAATCCTCCCAAACAGTCTAAAGCAGCTGGTGAAAGCAAATGTTGTTTAAGTGTTATCCTACTACCCTGAAGTACATCTGTCTTTAAATTCTCCTGGACAATTCCCATTGTTCTACTAAATAGCCTTTATTTGGAGGTAAAGGTTTTGTGCTTATTCAGACTCTCAAACAATATATTTGTAGGATAAGCGCCAGGAGTGAGGGCATAGCAGAGCTTTCAGAGCTGTTAAAGGTGTGCCTAAGCAGTTGTAGGTGCACAGTGCAACAAATCATATGGCAATACTGAGGATGTAAGTGCTGGTACAGTTACTATTTCCTGTAATAGATACGGTCATTACTTGATAACAGTGCAGTAGCTGTCACAAGCCATTTTTCCTGTTAGGAAGGCTGTAATTTTTCTCTTTTATAGTTCATATTTCAGTGCATTAGTGTGCTGACCATAATGACAGTGACTTTCTGAATTCATTTTTTTGCTTCCTTTTATAGTGGATTTGGTATAGAACATGAAACTGATGAAAATTACCAAAATGAAAAGCTCATTTTTCCTTTTTTTTCTTTTCCTCTGGCTGCTTTGGCCACTTGCTTTTATTTGTCAGAAGTTTAGGCAGTTCAGTGACTGTTCCTCAGGCACTTTTTCCTGAGTGGTGAAGCTTTGCAGTCTTTGCAGGATGATGGACAATTTGTGTGTCTTCTGCTATGGAGTGTCCATGTATTCCAGCAGAATACTTTCTGCAGTAGCAGTTACGGCTTCAAATGTCCTTTGTCTGTACTGTGTCCTGTTAGATGCCTGAACACATACGGCCTTTGTTCTTGCAAGGAAAGCTCTCAGAAGAGCTGGAGGTTGTTAATCTCCGTGTTCATTGGTTCCATGATGTTGCCACCAGATGGGTGGCTCTGTGAAAACTATGCACGCTATCTGTAGATGTGATGATATGTTTTCTGCTGCATTTCACAGAATTTACCAAAATGGTCTTCCCAGTATTGCTGTCCACCTCCAAAATGTGAAAATACTCTGGATAAAACCTCAATCTTTGTAAAAAATAAGTCACCTCCTCACCTCTTCTTTCTACCAGCAAGATTGAACACACAAATAATAAATGTAACTTCAGTGTCAGTATGTTTTACACAGGGATGCTGTTTTGCTGATAATACTTGCTCTCTCTGGTCAGTGTTGCTTTCTCAGGGGTAGCCTGGAAAGAACCACCTAAACCTGTTGGAAGCAGTGTTAATGTCTGGATTCACAGTCTTTGCTGACTCATTTATTAGTTTCCTTAGTGTCATCACCACTTTATTTTACTACGGCTTTTTCCTATGATACTAATAGCTTTTGTGATTCTAAATGTTATTTAATACTAAGTTTGGTAAACATCAAGAAGTGATGTTCTATGCCCTGATGGGTCTGCAAGGAACAAAAATTATGAAATAAGAAGGTTCTTGCATGGCCATTTGTGCCTTTCGTTGACACAGAAATGACTCAAAGTGGTGTGCTCCGGTGCCTGGGGACAATTTGATGACTATTGAGATGAAAGTAGTATTTGATTAGTTGTAGCTAATGGCTCTAGTTAGTTCTAGTCTTGCTAACAGCATAAGCTGGTGAATGTAGTGTCTTTGTCTCAAAAAGGTTAGTGAGATATGAATGAGTCAGGTGTCCTGCTGCTGGCAGGGTTTAAATTATGCTGAATTTTCATTAGAGCAAATGAGTTCTACATGATACAATGTGATTAAAACACTTTTATAAAAGGTCTGTGAGCTAATTTTTACTCAAAATTACTCTTACTCGTGTTTTAGGAATTACATTTTAATATAGGTACTTGCTTTTGAGAAAGTTTGAAGCACGTATTCTGTGAATAGAAAAAAAATCTCATTTTCTTTTGTACAGAATGTATCAAAATCAAAGATGAAGAAAAAAACAACTAAAACACAAGAAGCCAAAAAAATCTTGAAGAAGAAATTTAAAGTAAACACAAAAATAGTCTTTACTGAAGATGGAGAGGTAAGATCAATTAAAAATAACTGTATTTTGGTGGGATATGGTGCTGCATATTGTAAATATTCCAAATTTGCATTGAATTGTAGTTGAATTGAATTTGTAGTTTCTATAAAGACAAAAAGAGTTTTACTTTAGATCCATATAAAAAAGATGCACTTTTCAAAAGTGTGTGGTTTCTGTAATTGGTTTAAGTTCTGCAAAACTGTTCAGCTTTCACTTAGAATGCATTTCCATTGGGAAAAAGGAATGCTGAGCACTGACCTCTTTTCACTTTTGTGTGTATAAGATACTTGTATGAGACCTGTTAGTGGATATACATAGCCCTGCCTCTTTTTTCCCATTATCCTCAATTTCAGGAGGATGAAGAGCCTATTTTTTCCTTAGAGAAATGTAAACCAATTTTCTTGTGGCTATTTGCCAAAGCTCCCCTAAGTCTTCAGTTACCATACTGCAATTGAAAGAACCCTTGGTTTTCTTTCCAGCATTCACTATTTCTAGATTAAAAGTTTTGTTAGGAAAGCTAAGGAAGTACCACATTTTTGCCTACTGGTGCTGATGTAGTGCACTGAAATTTGCCAGTAATTTAATTGGATCTTTTAATAGCCTCTGGAAAAATCTATGGATTTTATACTGAAAGGAACTATAGTGGATGCTAGTCACTGTAAGGTTTCACTGTGTGTCAATAACCTCACTAGCAAATCTCCATGCTCCATAAACATTTGCAAGGCTTGATTTCACTGCTTCAGATGCTGTGTACGTTGTTTTCCCACTTCCAGCATTAGGAAAAAAGAATAGCTCTTTTTTTTTTTTTTTCTTTTAAGCTCTAGATTAATTTCAGTAAGACATAAACTGAAAGAGAGGTCATCTCTTTGCAAGTACGTAATTTGCTTTTGTAACCAAATAAATTAAAGCATTTTATCTTGCAGGTGAAGGTAGTGTAGGCATGTAATTAATGATGTTAGGCAAAATCTGAAGGGTTTTAGAGATTGCCCCACTGACGGGGAATTATATCTTTAGATATTTTTAGACATTCAAAAGCTGTTGCTTTTATGCAGATGTTTTATTTGTCTATGCAGTGAAGCAAAAAGAAGTGAGGATGGAGGAAAAAGTGTGCGTTAAAGTTTTGCTGTTCTAGTCTACACACTTCTCTTTGATAAAACTCCTTTAGAAAATGCATCTTTCAGGAAAATACAAGAACACAAACTCTATTTTACAAAAGAAAGTAGAAACAGTAGGTTGGCTTTATCAGTGTCCCAGTGAATAACACCGTATGTGCATTTGGGCGTCCTAAACATGTTTGGTTTTGTAATTGTATCTGAAAGACATTCTATATAGGGATGCTGGGGAGGGAATCTTCATTAGGGACTGTAGTGAGAGGACAAGGGGTAATGGGTTCAAGCTTAAACAGGGTAAGTTCAGATTGGATATGAGGAAGAAATTCTTTACTGTAAGGGTGGTGAGGCTCTGGAATGGGTTGCCCAGGGAAGTTGTGAATGCTCCATCGCTGGCGGTGTTGAAGGCCGTGTTGGACATAGCCTTGGGTGGCATGGTTTAGTGTGAGGTGTCTCTGCCCATGTCAGGGGGTTTGGAACTAGATGATCTTAAGGTCCTTTCCAACCCTAACTGTTCTATGATTCTATACTTTCTGCTATATAGTTTCTTTTTAACAATTACTACTCTACTAGTCCATAAGCAAGAATGATTTTGCAGTTACTACCCCCAGATAATGTCTGCTCATACCATGAGGTATAAGCCATAAGGTCGCTAGATAGCTGGGGATATTTTTTGGTGAATATGTAGTCTTTGTCTTTGTTCTAGAGCTTCAGATATTTTAGGAAGGCTGGATGTTCAGCGTGTCATCTGCAAGTCAAACTTGAATCATTCTTGCTTTCCCCAGAACATTAACCTGCCATCATGTTTTTTTGTGTACTGTGATGAAAGCTTGTTTTATTTTTATCTCAGTTAATGTGTGTTGCAATATTGGTTGTTTATGTAAAAACATACCGTTCAGTTTTAGCGGTGTTTTGGTTTGTTGCATATATTCTGGAGAGTCATTTTTTTAAAGTAAGTATCATTTTTCTCCCAGAATGACTAGGAGGATTATAAATTACTTGTTCCATTAGGCAAAGAGAGAAAAATACAGGAAGAAGTTCAAGTGAATCCATTAAACAGGAATAGGGTGTAATGGAGATATTTTTTTCAAATACTGATTTTTGACTGAATGTGATGTTAAGTAGTGTATCTGAGTTTGTATTGTGCAAAAGTATTGTTTGTTTCCTTTCCAAATGATTTTTTTTAGTCTTGAAAAATAAGGTATTGGAATATTTGGGGTATCAAAACTTTGATATGGAAAGAATGTTTCTAACTGTTATTTTTCTTGTTGACATGTATAATTCAGTTAGTGCAGCAGTGGCCACCTGTGCAAAAATCCAGTTTGGCGCAAGCAGACGAGGAAGATGATGCCAGTGGTATCAACTTAGATAAAGCTAAAGAGATACTACGGGAAGAAGACAAATTTGACAAAGAAGAATATAGGAAGAAAGTAAAGGAAAAGCATAGGGTAAGTTGATTTCTACTTCAGTTATTGAAGTGCAGAAATAGATTATGTGATATGGATTGCTCAATGAAGAAAAGTATGTAAATATATTTGTGAAATGAGTATAAGTTCATTTAATTTTTCAGGACTGTATTGCACTCAGGAAGACTGTTCTGACCTAAGTAGCTGGATAACACAAAGCCATATGCAGTACCAGTTGAGGGTAGCATTGGAGCTTAATTTGCATGTTTAAAAAATCTGCTATAAGAGTTTAGTGGGAGCATAACTTTTTTTGAGCACTGTTCAGTGAAAGGGTATGTTTTACAAAAGGAAAGTGTTGTTTGGCATATGTGCTCTAACATGCTGAAGATGTTTAGGGGGAAGGGGAATTGAAAGAGTGTTTCTGAAATGTCTTCAGACTACCACTTGCTCAACATTCAGTATTACATTTCAGGTAGGCAGAAGTGCTAACTTTTTGCATCAGTGTTACTGGGGCTGTTGGGATGTATTTCATGAGTTATTCAAATACTGTCATGTAACTTTGGCTGTAGTTTGAAAACTTCAGTATCTGCAGTCTGTCTTCTCTCTGTATTATCTTTCATGGATCAAAGCAGAGTTTTCTGCCCTTGTCATGTACCAGTCAAAAGGACCACAGCCGGGTGTCTTTAAATATGAGGATTGCTCTGTTAGTCACTGTGACAACGGCTTGTGTTTCTCTGGATAATGGATGTGAGATCCCAAGACTATGTGTTATTAAAGGCCTGCTTTGTACTCAAAGCTACTAATTTTCAAAGCATTAAAGGTGGTTTTTATTGCTCAGCTCTGCAAATGCTGACTTTATCCAGTTTGACTTTATCTACTGATTGCTAGTGATTAGTGCTGGATGTTTTAATGTCTATGAAGGTTTGTATTTGAGCAAAATAATTTGGAGAAGATTTGTGAAAGCTTCAGGTTACATTTAGGCACTGGTGTATTCCAGCTAAAGTCAAGCATACTTCGCACATTTAATTTGAAAGTCTACTATAGTCCTGGTACAGTCATTTGGTGTCTTCAAAAAAAACTCACCTTTCTTTTAGCAAAGTTTTGCATTTGAAAGTGTTGCAAAGAAATGTTTTCTGTGCTACAGATGAAATCATAGACAATTTTACAGGAAACAGTGCTATCAGATTTCAAGGATGCAGCTTTATAAACTAAGAAGGAGAAACTGATTTATGATTTTCCAATCAATCTGCTAGTCACTATCGAATTAATACACTTTGAGTGATGCTGTTGTACGTTTGACATCAGACTTCAGTGATTAAATAAATATTTTGTTACTTGGTCTGTTAACAGCTTCCTCATTATAATGCTGAGGAGAACAAATGATATTGATCAGATATTAGCCTGCATTAAAAAAAAAACAAAACAACAAAACAACTGGGAAGATATTATAAAAAGAGAATGCCTCTTTTCAAAAGTGAAGCAGGCAAAATGAACAGGACTGGCTGTATCATCAGTATTGTGGGGGTTTTATTTTAATTATGGAAAATGTCAAGTTTCTTGTAACCTAACTCACTGCATGAGTGTTTTTCATGTTACGCCTTATTATTTTTGATGAAATGAAATTGAAGACATGAATGGTAGTATGTAAAGAAGAAAGACTTTGATTGAGGTACTGTGAAATGTGTGTCTAGCTTTTTAGGGCTGCCTTCCTGCATTCAGTCATTGCATGAATGTTCAGATTTTTGCTTGTGGCTTAACTGGAGGTGAAAAATAGTTCATATGGTAAATTATCTGTACGTGGTGAAGTATTCAGTTTCTTGACTTAATTTAATTTTTGAGACAGTATTACAAACAGTTTAGTAGCCTAATATTCAAACTTAAAGGAGATGAAACTTGAAAGACGCGGCAAGAAGGTGATAGGTGGAGTTCAGGATTTACTTTGGTAGAACATCATCTGCCTCCCCATCATCTCACTAACCTTGTGGTAAGTGTGTTTCTCCGCCCTCACTGCAGAAGGCCTTCAAGTTTGAGATACCAATTCACTTTAGCTATTAATTAATACAGGCTATATAAGGGAAGGCTGCCACGCAGATTAAATGTATTTCTGTTAGTCTACGTTTTTACTAAGTCATCCTTTATGTCTGTGATTCTTGACAGTCAGATGTTGCTGCTTAAGAAATAGCTGTGATTGTAATAGTTGTGCAAATGTCAGGTCCTGGTCTTTTGTCTTATCCAAGCTGAGTCAAGCATTACCTCCTTTCTCTTGGGTCGTATTAAGCTGATCTAGTGATCGGAAGATCCACTGTTCCAGTGACCCATGAAGAAGCTACATTGTTATGTGGGGCAGCTATTTTTTATTTTTTTTCCTTAACAGAAAATGTGTAATCATTTAAATTCACACTGCAGGGAAAGAAGTTTTTTTGGCATAATTTAGAAATCCTAGATAAGTGTCACAGTTAATTTTAGCCATTTCAGAAATCGTTTTGTCACTAATCTTTTGGAGGAATTTATTGCACTGTCAGTGGGAATTGTTGTCAGTCCTTCATTAACCAAAGAATGCTAGGGAGAAATTTGAACTGCCTCACAGTAACAAGGAGCCATGTGGCCACTTTAACAGGGGCTTCCCAGTGATGTTTAAAAATTCTCCCCCACCTCATAAGGTCTCCATTCCCAAAATATAACATAATCACTCAGCAGCAGATACTTAGTTGAGTTTGAACCTTCGGCTGGCATCTCAGTGATCTGAAGGAAGAACAACTGCCCAAGTCCATGTATCATAACTGTACTGCAGAAACCTGATCAGGTGTCTGATTGTTATCTGAATTTGCTCTTAAAAGTTGGGTTTAGTGTGTAAGCCTGCCAGGCTGGTGGTGTAACTTATTTCTCAGCATCATTTGGAAGGAGAGCTTGAAACCTAAAAGAGATTAAAGTGTGTTACCAACAAAAGGATATGAAAGCAACAAAGAGGCTAGGAGACTTTCTTGAGTTTCTTCATAACTTCGGATTTCGTGCAAGTATGGATGTCTTAGTGTCTCTTCTTGTGTCATTGTAAGAGAAGCTTTTGATAGTCACGTTCTTTGATCCCATCTTACACATCCCATCACTGGCACTCAGCAATCCCTTTTATACAAAGTCTTAAATCCATCCCTTGTGACTGTCATCGCTTCTTTAAAAATCCTCCATACTTCACTCTCAGCTAAAATACATTATGGCTTAGCACGAAGTCTTGTCATCTGACCTTTCCTTTCTGCAATAGTGCTCATTATTTCATTCCCATCTTTGTTCTAATTTCCTTCCCACAAGCAGACTGCTGTAGATTTTTGCCCATTTGACATCTTTTCTAACAGCATATGTGACAACTCCCCGTTTCTTGGTTTTCTACCTTGATTACTGAATTCTTCTACAAGAATTCTAGCTTTTTGAAAAAGCCATGGTTAATTTTTTTCTGTCTACTCTTGCTTCAGATTTGTTCAAGATCTTTGCTGAACTTTTTCATAAATCTTACTTCCTTTTCTTTCTTCACTTTCAGCAAGTTCCAGATGTGACTGTATCTTGATTTGTATTTCCTCCTCTAAATTCCTTTTCTTCCTACTGCAGCTGATACTGCTGGTTTGTATATTTGGCAGTTTTAATTTCTTTCTTTAGATCAATTGTTGATACTTGCTCAATCTATTAAAGCTATTATATAGGTAGAAGATCATTAGAGACAAATGCATTTTCGTTCTGTACAACCAAATTTTGAAGTCTACTACATGGTTAGGTGCATCAGTAATCAAAAAGTCCTCTGAATCTGAGTGTAGGCTAATAACTGAAGTCTCTACATTAGCTTTAAAATTGTAACTTATAATAACAAAATAATTTACACAATGCTGTGAGAGCATATGTTGTTTCCTGCAGTTTTCTGTATCTTGCCATAGATTTAGATTTTGATTTACACTGAGAGTCAATGTAGATAACGCAGTGGTTTTAGAAATGTTGTTGTTTTCTAGGTCATCTTCCATTAAGAATCTCTCTCATACATTATTTCAGTATAATCCTGAAGATTAAAGGGTTTTTTTTGAGGGAAGAAGGACTTCTTAAAATCAAAACTAGCACCAAATACCTTTTTTATTTGGTGAATATGGCCAACAGATATCAGGGTGGTTGAAGTCCCCATTGAGGACAGGGGCTTGTGAGCATGAGGTTGCTCCAAGCTGCTTAGGCGGGGGGGGGGAGAGTATGTCCTTCACACAGTTCTCCTGATCAGGTGGCCTTGTAGCAGACTCCCACAGTAATCTTCCCCATCGCAGTTCTCCCTTTGACCCTAACCCACATTCATGAAGTGCTTGGATTAGATGTGCGTTGCAGTGCCTTAGGGCTTGTGGAAACTTGCAAAGCAACTACACTATAATTATGTTTCCTTCATGAGTCTCACAGCTTATTATCCTCTCCTTCCTCTGCATTATTATTATCTATGCATATTTGAAAATCAGGTGGATAAAAAAAAATAAAAATCTGAGGTATAATTGTGATATAATTAATGCTTATTGAAGTTTTGGGGGCAAAGTAAATTTTAGCAGTTGAGCACAAGGGAAAGGGCAGTAACACTGATCAAGATAATGTGAAAAGAATTCTTCATTAATGGATATTTAATGACAGCCCAGCAAGAGGTATAGATTTGAGCTCTTATGAAATGTGTAAAATGTTATAAACAACAATGAAGGGAGAAGTGAATAAAGTATTCAGAACATGTTTTTATACTCAATTTTTCAGGTGTTCAATTGAAAATGCACTGTTGTTAGGAGAAAAATTGTGGTATAGAGGGATTCATCTTGCTTCTTAATAACCTCTCTTTCCATATTACTAACCCAAGCTCAGAAAAATGCCCATTGGTGCTGAAGGAAAAGTAAATAGGAGCCTTATTTCTTAGCTCCCTTTCCAGGAAGAAAGATATGCTGTGAACATGGCATGATCAACGTAAAAAGATGGCTACAAGTACTTTTTCTACAAAAAAAAAGTATTTTCTTTGGGTGTATTAGTACCAAGTACACATAGATACACAAGCTGAGCCTGTCTTCAGGGGCCTGTATTACAAGATGCAGTAGTTCCCTGTGTCTTTGAAAGGTGTTTAAACAGCTGCGTTTAAACTCTGAGAGGAAACTGAGGACATTTTGTGTCCCTTCTGCCACTGAAATGGTGCTGATATGTGATGCGTGAAGTTCAGAGTTACGTGGTCTCTTAGTTTTGCTTATGCTGTTATTAATTCAGTAGAAAATAACTGTTTTAGAAAGTGTTGAAACTGAGTACCTCTCTTTGGTTTGTCTCCTGTTCCCTAATTTGGTAGTAGGAGAGTGGATGGTTTTAATGAGGGGGATACACTGTAATATTTCACCCTTTGTGTGCTTGCTCTCCCAAACATTATTACTTAATTATATATTTCCAAGGCTAAAAGAGGAAATTTTTTATACCAGCCTTTATGAAAAGACTTTTATAAAATAAGTAACTTGCAGTTTCAGGAAGAGCATACTTATCCCAGTGAATTTATTCAGTAACTTTCTGATTAAAATTCATTCTTGAAAGTGGAAGATTGCAGACTGATAGAGGAAGCCAAATCCCTTAGATTACAACTCCAGAGGTTTCTTCTGCAGGTCTGTTAGATAGAGGCTACTGCTGCTGTTCCAGGTTACAGATCCAGCCCTAGCAAGGCTGCGCATGTATTGCGCAGCTGCATGCACAATACACACATGGGTAGCCACAGAGACTAGAGAGGCAGAAAAGATAAACGCAGGCAGCACTCACATAAGCATGAACAGTACGGGCAGCACAAGCTTATCAGCCTTCTTGTTGGCTGATTGGGGTTGGCATTTGCTAGCAGAACTGTGAGCACCCTCACTGCCTTGGTTTGCAAGCACTCTTGCATTCAGTGATTTCTTATACAACAGCGTGGGCCCTAAATATGTCTGATACTCTAATCTGCACCACAGGGCTCTTACACAGTTACTGGCCTTGACCTTAGGCTTTTCCAGATGCTGGTCTTTCCACGCAGTGTCACTCACAGTGCCTTTCAGAAATTTGTAAGTTTGCACTTTCCCATGAGACTGATAAACAGAGGTTGAAGGAGGTGATCTGTCAGTGACTAAGTGTTCAGGTCTGCTGTTACTGTCTGCCTTACTGCTCATTAGCCTTAGTGTTGGTTTTCCATTGTTTAAAATTTTGTTAACCCTGAAAACCTTCAGGTTATCCCCAGTATTAAAGGACTTTGTGGCATGATCAAAGAGACTTCAGGTTCACTCACACTTGATAGTTGGTGTTCACCTTATTACTTTTCATACTTTGTCTCATCTTTGTCTTACTGTTAGCAGGATGTCCTTGCAAACCACATTTTTACATTCAGGGTATCCCTAGAGAGACCACCCAGGTAGATTTAAACACTGAGTTCAAAAGGAGTGTTTTCTAATATTTTTTGCATTAGTCTATAGGGGGAAAGTGAGAAAGTCTAACTTCATTAATTTTATATTAATTCAAATATAGTTCTTTAGAATCTCGAAAGGGTGCCTCCTCTAAGGAACCATAGTATCAGATTCGTTAGGGTTGGAAAGGACCTTAAAATCATCTAGTTCCACCCCCCCTGCCATGGGCAGGGACGCCTCTCACTAAACCATGCCACCCAAGGCACCCAGGCTGTCCAGCCTGGCCTTGAACTCTGCCAGGAATGAACCAAAATGGGAGTGACGATACCAGGGATGACATAACGCTCCTACCAAGTTTAGAGCTGATGTCCAAAAAGCATGAACATTACTGGTGGCATTTGGGCAAAGTATATCTAGCATGCTCAGGGAGAGTACTTGGAGAACCATGGTGACCTTGTAATGACTTAAAATCTGTTTGAATTGAATTGATGATGTGAAAGATATACTTGATGTAGGAATTTAAAAAGAGACATAAGTTTACTTGTCAAGGAAGAATTCTCTTCCTTTACATCCTGCAAGGTTAGGATCAAACTCTGAGTTTATTTTTAAAAGCAGTAATGCTGGTAATTTTAACTAGTAAAAGAATGGTGTGAGCAAATCAGTTGTCATTTTTTATTTACCCTGGATTATTTTTCCTTTATGTAGCCTGTGCCACACTTCATTCCTTGGGGTTTACTTCCTCCTTTAATGGTAGCTTTTGTGTTCTCCAGCCCCTGCCACAATCCTCTTCCCATGCCTTCACTGGGCAACCCCCTGGTCCAGATGGTGAAGTTCTTGGGTGAGAATCCCTGCGCCTTATCCTTTGTACCCTTTCCTGTTGCAGCTGTGCTACAATAAGAGCAACAGGCTCTCTCTCGCTCCCAGTCCTGCTTTTGCAAATGATTGCTGTTGATGACAGAGTAGTGAAGATTTAAACCTGTTTGGTTAGAGTTTTATAAAGTAATACTGAAAGTACTTGTACATACTGTAAGAGAACACTGAATACTGTGTTAAAAATTATAAAAATGCATTAAAATATATGTCAAATAAATAAAAATAGATGCTAGAAAGCACAAACCATTCAGTATGCTGAAGATAAATGCCCCCATGAAAAATACTCTTTCAGTAGTATTTCAAGCTACATTTGAAATCAATCAATACATTAATTCTGAAGAGAGATTGCATCATATTTCAAGGGAAATAATCTGAAGGGGAAAAAAGTCTCAATGTAGTATTATGCTCTTTGTTAAGTGAAGCGCTTGAGTAGTCTTTCATTTTGAGGTAAAATTTGTCACATTTCAGTGTAATTGTACAGTTGGTTTAATGTGGTGCTGGGTGAGGATGATAAAATTCTCTCACTTAAAGTGTGTGCCAGCGTAGGAGCAAACCATTAAGGGAAAAAGGTTGCTGAGAGGAGCATTTAGCTAAACAGCAAAGAAGAAAAGTATTAGAGATGTGTTAAATAAATCAGGAGAGTATTACTTTGTTAGAAAGCCTGTCTTAGCCCTTTCATAGCTATTGTGCACAGGCAATGCTGCTGTTATGTTCCAAGTGCAGAGCTATTAAGATAAGGGGAATGAACGCTGACAAGTGGGTTGACAAGCATCCCTTTTCAGTCTTAGAAGCGGCATCCATTCAGCCTTGCTCTGCTGCTGGGGGAGGCAAGGGCTTGCTCATTATTTGCTTTTCTTTCTTTTCAACAGCTAGATAGGCTACACTTAAAGCTTGAAGTGCCCTTGAATGTTTTCTAAGAGTTTTCCAGCAAAATTAGAGTTCTTGGCCTCATCTTGTTGATGTGAAAAATAAGAAAATGAAATAACTGAGAGTAGGTTGTTTGTGTACACCCTAATCAGATGAATGCCAGGAAAGCACAGCTGTGGGTGGAGGCTGAAGTAGTGCAGGCTTTACTTCACCTTGGTGTTGTAAGGAAACTTCTGTGCCAGGCTGCTTCTCCTGGCAGAGGATGTAATGGAGGTGATAATGGCTCAGCTGCCCAAAATGCTGACCTCTACCTGTCATGGCTTTTTGAGGCAACCAAGCAGCTTCTGCTGAGAGCTGGACCCTTTGCTTGCTGAGGACTTGGGTGCTGCTGGGTACTTGAATCTGTTCAAGTGCAGATAGTTGTGGGGTTTTGTTTTCTTTCTTTCTTAGACCTGGTGTATGAGAGCTGGCTGTTTCCTTAGGAGTGGCTGCATTAAGACAGCTCAAATCTATGACCTGTCTAGATTATAAATTCCCACTCTTACATGGAAAGCAGCCACAGGATTACATGAAGTGCATCATCATCGGCCTCTTCCCTCTTATTTTCTCTAGGAAATACTAGCATGTTTTGCAGTGCAACTCCTGTTGACTTTGTCATTAAGATTTTGGCTTGCAGCTTTAAATGTCACTTTTAAATACTACTAACTAACTTAATTCCCGATGTAATTCTGTTAAACTATTTTGCACTGACTTAGGGTTTTCTTTTTTCCAACTGCCTCTAAGACTTTTTCCAATGCTTGTTTTATGCTAAGATTGCAGTTGTGCTGTCTTTCACATGCCTTTAATGCCACACTTTTCCTATGTTGTCTTAAATAAGTCTTACTAAACCTTTGTGTTTCAGTTTCCCTACTTATAAACATCTGCTCTACAGATGGGGTTTACATCATTATGTTAATATAGTTTGTTGCTTGAAGAGATTATTTAATAGATTTCTAAACCCAAATGCTAAGAGATGAAATCAAAACAAACATAAAATAATCAAAAAGCTTTTGCTTTTTTTCCCTGAAGGTATTAAGATTTGTTTATTTAATAGTAACCAATTCTGAACTTAATTTCCAGTTTGGTTTTGGTTTTGGGTTTATGGGGTTTTTTAAGTAATATTAAAAGAAGTACTAATAAGTTGATTCAGTTTTATCTTTCAGTTGGGAATGCTGATTTATTCTGGTAGTTGGAGCATTGCTTGCATGTACATAATTTGCTAATCTCTGTAAAAAGACAAATAGTAAACTGCATGGCATAAGCCAGGTTGGATGGAGTCTTGAGCAACCTGGTCTAGTGAAAGGTGTTGCTGCCGATGGCAGGAGGGTTGGAACTATGTAATCTTTAAGGCCCCTTCCAAACTGAACCATGCTAGGATTCTGTGATTCTACGATAGCAGTAATAAAATGTAGCAATGGCCAAAAAGTGATTGCTGAAACAGAATTTTCTATATGTTCAGTCCTGCTCCTTCTGTTTATTTTTAAATAATTAATAAATAGTTCTCACTACTTCTGGTTTTCATTCCATCCACCTGTGCAGAGAAAAGGCACTACAGAAGAAGGCGCAGTTTGATTCTGTGTTGGCTCATGTGTGTGTTGATTATATAGCTGAAAGTTATTAATCTTGCTTTATGGGCTGATGCCATATTTGTTAGACTCAGAATAGTTAGGGTTGGAAGGGACCTTAAGATCATCTAGTTCCAAGCCGCCTGCCATGTGCAGGCACACCTCACACTAGACTATGTCAGCCAAGGTTCTGTCAAACCTAGCCTTGAACACTGCCAGGGTCTGGAGCATTCACAACTTCCCTGGGCAACCCATTCCAGTGCCTCA
>JANRGW010011368.1:0-12169 GCA_024733675.1 Psilopsiagon aymara | reverse complement strand
CACCGCCAGGGATGGAGCACTCACAGCTTCCCTGGTCAACCCATTCCAGTGCCTCACCACCCTTACATTAAAGAATTTCTTCCTCATATCCAGTCTAAGCTTCCCCTGTTTAATTCTGAACCCGTTCCTAAATTCATGCCATTTCTTAAAATGCATTTTCATTGCTGGTACATTTTTTACCTATTTTGTTTCCTACCAATGTAAGATTAGTACAACACTATCTTATTCCTTGAAAATCAAGAAAATGCCTCTTTTCGCTATAAGGGCTAGCTCAGAAAAAAAATCATATTTTTAGCTTCTTACATGTGATCTTCATTTTCAAAGGAATTGGCAGATTAAAAAGTTAAAAGATTCAGTCCCTTTTCCCTCTTTGTATTTTTTGCTTCAAACAATTACTTCTGAATACTGAGATTCTTTAAAGTTGCCTATCCTGAAAAGGGAAAGAATATGAGTAACAGTGTCCCTTTCTAATGCCACAGAAGAGCAGACTCTCTATGGTCCGTGCAGAGCTTTCTTGAGTATTGATGGTGACCATAAACTGAACTAATTTTTTCCTCACATTGCACTTCAAATACAAGATGTATTTTTTCAGCTGCATCTTCTCTAATATAAACATAAACCTAAATTTACTTGTGCATTTCTACACAAAGTAGTACATCACACACATGTTTGCAAGATAATGAGTGGCAAAACAGCAAAAAAGACTGCTCTTTCTGGTGTAAGTGTAGGCCAATACAAACATAAACACTTGTAAAATTAGTTTAGGGCTACTGGTTTTTGGAAAATGTCCCAACCATTTCTCTATCAGAGAAGCACATAAAAAAAATCCATGAATTTAGAAAACATTAATTTTTTTCAAGGGAAATAATTGACTGATGAGACAGGAAGGATGAATATTTGTGTTACAGGAAAGGAAGAATATTTGTTTAGGATGATCTAAGGAGATAGAAACAGATTAAGTCATCCAATATGAAACATTCTCTAAAATAAACAGAAATGAAAAAGATCCCAGGCTCCTCATTGTATTATTATTTCCATTGCAACTGAATCTGACTGACCACTCAGGCTTGAGTATCTGTTGGCCAATTTACACAGATATAACAAAAAGGTTAAAAAAATAATGATATAACAAACTATGCCACTGAAGAGTGTGCCCTCTGATACTGTGGCTCACCCTGTTCTTCAGATGAAAGCATGCAAAACAGACAGTTTGGGGTACTTACTACCGCTTAACTCCGAGTGCAATAGTGAAGCTCATCTCCCAAAATAAATGGGATTTAAGTATTTCTTTAAATTCTTTCTTGAAAATGCAATTACACATGCAATATTTTTAACACACTAGGAAAAAAAAAAAACGGAAATGGAAAAGGCATCTTCAAGAAGGTTCTTTATCAAAATGAGTGTTAATTCACAACTAGTTATGCATAACAGGAGCTAGATTAAACAGCTAAATGATACAGTGATCAGGAAGACGATACAGTTGTATTTTAGTAAGTAGTTTTTTAAAGTTTTCGTGCTTCCAAAACCTAAGGTTATCCTATCAATGTATATCAATAACTGGACAGAAGGTGCAAAGAGGACACAGCATGCTCTTTTCAGTGGTCCCCAGTGCTAGGACCAGAGGCAATGTGCACAAACTGAAACACAGGAAGTTCCCTCTGAACATCAGGAAACATTTTTTTACTGTGAGCGTGATCAAGCACGGACACAAGTTGATCAGATAAATTGTGGAGTCTCCATCCTTGCAGACACTTAATAGCTGTTTGGACATGGTCATGGGGAACTGGCTTTAGGTGCCCCTGCTTGAGCAGGGGGCTTGGACTGGATGACCTCCAGAGACCCTTCCAACCTCAACCCTTCTGTGATTCTGCGATTCTGTTCTTTGGTCTACAACACATTATTTCTGCTTGTCCCAGATATGATCCACTCTAATCATTCTTAACATTCTATTTATGTAATGAATTTCAGTCATCATATTAAAGACAATCCTCTTCTGTGACAGCCCAATAACCTGTGATATGGTCTGTGTTTGTTTCACCTCCTTGTTCTGCTACTATCTTCTCTCTTTCCAAAATATGTAAGGCAAGAACTTCAGCAAGTATTCCACTGGGTACCAGTAGCCACTGCCACTTCTTGACACTCCTCAGCTCTTGTGCTTTTCGCTGCATTTGTACATCACTGATCCTAGCCAGTCATTATTCTTTTTTAATTCCTCTATTTCCAGCAGTGCTTACCCATCAGTTTCCCTGTAAAAGGCTGCTCTCTTCTCCCTTTCTTCTCAGATCACTTGTACATAAAGGAACACCTACAATTTAATCAAATTAGCGTACCAGTTCCCATACCATAGGTGAAATGCCAGTAGAGGAGGTATTTTACAGTGAGTATCTAACAATATTTCTTGCATGCCCTTTTAATTAATCCACTATTGACTTCACTGGGGGAAGGGAGGACAGAGACAGACAAGGCACTTCCTTAAAGCTGAGTAAGTGAAGCATAAGCTTGAGCCTGAATATTGAAAGTGAAACACTAATTTTGAGCTTATTCTCCATATTCTTCTCTCTGCCCTACTGAGCTGATATTAGGAAGTTCCAGCAAAATGTTTTGAGAAAGAGATATGTCCTCGAAGTTTCAGCTTTTCTTCAAAGTGCAGGTATTTCCCAGTCTCTCCTTCAGGACTGCTACCAACTCCCTTGACAAAACTGCCAGTGAAAGTTGTCCATTACCTTTTAGTCTTTAATCCACAATCTTTTTCATATGTTCTTTGTCAAATTTTATTAATCTAAAATATTGTATATATCGCTATATGGCTACTGCACTGTGATGAAACAAGGACAGTTTACAAACATTAAACAAGACACAGGATGGAAGGTTAGAAAGGGATTGCTTATTCATAAAATCTCCAGCTGCAAACATTCCCTCTTATCCAGCTCTTGAACAATTCAGAGGGTGTGAATTTCACACAGTCTGAAAGGAAACTTGAAATTTCGCACTGGTTCTTTAGGAAAGCTACTCCGAACAGATGGCTAGAATACTTTAACAAGCAAAAACCTCTTACAGTGGAGAAAGTGAAGAAAAGCAAAAAGAACATGGAGATTTGGGGCACTAGAGTAGTCATCCATATTCTGTATTTCAGTAATGCTGCTGTAATGATTATAGGTTGAAGAGCTGAAACCTGCGGGCTCAAGCTAGTAATCAAAAGCACAATGGGGAAAAAAAAAAAAAAACAGATTAGAACTAGTGCAAACAGGCAATGAAATACACACTAAATTGCATACTCTGAGCACACTATGGCTGCTTTGTAGATCTGCATTGTCACAATCCAATAGGAACCATTCGATTTCGTAATCTGACCTGCTGTACACTGCAGATCAGCAACTGTACGATGAAGCACAGGAGTCTGAACTCCTGTGAAACAGAGCAAAAAGGGGAGAGCTCTGGGATCCACCAGGAGCTTGATAAGTTCATGGCACAGGCAATTGATTAGATATGATTGGTTGACCCATGACGGCAATCATATCCTGGGCTGAAGAATGCAACTATTTATTACTCCCTCAAGGCTTCTTATACAAGATGAGATGAAATAAAATTATCTTCACTTTCTAGCTATAAATCTGGTTGTTAGCATGATCCTGGATATATGAGAAAGACAAAAATGGAAGATTTTCCATGCCTCTTTCGAGTATGGGACCAACCTACTCCATGCATATTCTGCACAAAAAACCCACAGGAAGTCTTGGGAAAAACATATATCCATGCTCAGAAAAAATGTCATTCAGTGGTTGTGCTTTGGAAACTAATCCTCCTAAAATCCAACAAATAACTGGCTAAAGCCCTGAAGCCTAGGCATGTGATCACGGTGTTCTTACCTAATGAGACCTGGAAGTGTTTAGATGAGCATGCAGAGGCAGACTGGAGGGATCCTGGTTTTGTCTGGGCTTTTGAAAAAATTAGAGTAACTCAGATACTGAGAAGTTCTAAAGCTAGAATGATAAACAGCGCTATCTAACCCAACCATCTGCACCATTCAATCCCACAAGCCTTTTCAGAAAAGAAAAAGAAAAAACACATAAGAAAAATCAAGGGAAAAAATAGATTAAAAATTCTTTTTTTTTTTTTTAAACACACTTCATCTTTATGGTAGCAATATGCTTCATATTTTTCCTACCTTTATTAATTGAGTTTCATTAATTATCTTGAGAGCTAGAATGCATATATTAGTAATATGGTAATTTTTTACAACCTTCAATCAAGCATAGTTACACTTTTGTCACCAAGGCTGAGAAAAAACTTTAATTTTCAGCTATCTTGTCTTTCAATATTGTACCTATATCAAAAAATGTTGGAATAAATTGAACTCTTCAGCTCATTTCAGAAGACTTACTTTTTTCATCTCGGTTAATTCTTTTGCCTTCTTTTTAGAAGTATTGTGTAGCTCTCTTCACATCTTTTTGGCAATAAAACTATCTGAGCTATACAGAGTCTGATAACAGCAGTCATTCTATGCGTACATGGATGCAAGGTCACCTTCTTTTTTCTTTGGTCCCGTTCCTACACTTTCAAGGGACAATTCAGTCTTTTTTGCCAAAGTAGGGTAAGGAAAATTCTTTTTGATGCAAGTTTCTGCAATGATTCATTAGCAGTTTACTGAAAGGGCATTTTCAGAAAAAGGGCTGCCATCGTAAGAGAAAACTGGATCATAAAAGAACTTAATTTTGCAGTATTAAATTTCCTTCTCTTGAATTGCTCCATTTTCATTAGAAGATAGAGCACCACACCATAAGCTATACCTTGCCTTCTTCATAATTTACTATATAACCAATATATATTTCATCTGCATACTGTCCCAATAGTTATTTGATCTGCAAACTACCATTAAAAGACTATGGACTAATCTTAATTATTTAGACTTCTACTAAAAGTTATAAAGTTGCCTTGACCCTTAGATAGGTTTTTTTTTCTCTCTTTCCCCTCAGGTAGTCCTGAAGTCACCCATTTATTGAAAAGCTTTTATTATTTATTTCATTTTTAAATCTGCCCGATATGAAACAATAACTCGATATAAAACAAGGTTGCTTGAACTAAAATACTGCTGGCAAAGCAAGTAATTCAGAGTATTTGAGTATGCTATATAACTCACACATATGTATTAGTCAGATGCTTGAAATGGATAGCAGAAAGTCTTGTTTAAAAGGATTTAATTTTACACAGCTACAGTGGGATAACACCAGTGACATACATACAACATTTTCTAAACTGCAGTATGACACACAAATGATTTCCTGGGATTTGCATTAGACTAACTAGTCTATAGAGATCCTAAAGCTTTTATCCCTTTCTATACTCTCCCATCTTTTAAGTATTCAGCTTTGCTCAAAAAATACTAGCTATTTAATGCATTCAAAACACTCTTGAAAGACATGTCATCTCAAGTTTATCATGGGCTCCTGTTCTGGACAGCTTTAATTTTGGCTGGTGTTACTTCACGTCCTCTTTTATTACAGATGAACCTTTCCAGTCATTTGAGAAAGAGAAGGCCTGTGCTTTTGTTCACATACAGTTCTGACTAAAAGAATGAGCAAGGGGAGTAGCCTACATCTGACTACTCAGTCTACATAACAATTACAGGATCAGAGCTGACTCTGGATTTCCCTTGGTTTGTCCAGCATCAGTGCAGTAAAGCAAAATTTAATCTTGGCCTTAAGGCAGGGAATAAGACCAGCTGTCAGTACAGAGATGAAATAAGGATTTCTAAGTGGGAGTCAGTTCCTCTTCTGTTTGAAGAAGACTGCTGTAAAAATATCCTAGTCCGATATATTTCTGTTCCAAGAATGCATGGCATAGTTTTTAAAAAGAGCTATCCTGCGAAGTTGAGAACACAGTTCTATACAAATTTAACTAGACAATCAAACAATGCAATTAGCATTTGCAGTTAGGATAAATGTTATGAATGGCACATCTGTTTTCAAAATGTGTTGACACTTTGAATGTAAAAATAAAAAAAAAAAATTAAATCACCATATGTATAAATGCTATATTTAGGTGAAACATAGTTCATATTTCAATAAGAAGAGACATAAAAAGCTGAAATTAAATTTTCTGAAGTCAAGAGATTGTCCCCTTTGCTAATAGCAGAAAGCAAAATATTCTTAATATGAAGAGTTCTGTCATGTTTTGTGGTAGAACTTAATTCAGTCTTTTGTCAGCTAAATGATATTTAAAGCAGGATTTGCAATAATTTTTAAATTATAATGAAGTTCCACATAATAAAGGTTGTTTGTACCAAGTTTGAATTAAATTAAGTATTAAAATATGCACTATAGCTGGAAAAAACACTGTAGAAAGTAGATGTATCTGACTGAACTATCAGGGTTTCTCTTCTCTTTATTCAACTTTTTTAAATCAATTACTGCCTGCAAAATATGAAGCATTGAAATCCAAATGGATATTTCAAGAGGAGTGCTGGCTTACATATACCTAAACACAGACTCAGTTGTTAGAGAAACTCAAACTTAAAAAAGTATGCATGTACTTGAATTTTAACCACAGTTCTCTTTTATTCCAGCACTTCTTAAGACCCATTAGTCCCTTTCCTGTAATTTATTTTCTTGATCATCTCTCACATCTATCTTCAGATTTCTTAACTTCTTGACTTTCTGTGTGCTGCAAGAATAAATACTTCCAGGTCTATCTGGTGGTATTCAGTTTATTCCACATGGTGAGATTTACACCATCAATTTGGAGAATGGTGAGGCTTTCTAATACTAACTGTTCAGAGGCTTGTGGAATTTCTTTTGGTAGATTCAACTTTCATTTTTATGATCTGGAATGTCTTCACCTGTCATAACTTTTCTGTGCCACATTTATTTTTTTTCTCCAGAACAGCAAAACACAGCTATACTAGCAAAACACAGCTATACTAGATGACTTTTCAGGGTTCTTTAAACACTGTAGGTTTTCACTGTACTAATCTAGTGGCTGAATGTTGTTTTTTGCAATTATTACTACTATTATTATTATTATTAGCAATATTAATAATGTAATTCTAATAATAATACTGCAAAAGCAATCGAGGGTAGGTTCATTACCTCTCAGAACAAGTAAGGGTGGTTGTTACATATTGCTAAGCACCAGATGATAGCTGGCTTTTACATTTATAGACAAGTGAGAAGTTATTAGGAGCCTTTGCTCTCTAGACAACACAAGGACGGTCTATCACTGTAGTGTCTAGCTTTGTACAAAGAACGACACGAGGATTCAAACTTTCCCATTTAGGTGGAACATAGAAAAGATATGATGAAATCTCCACTGCAGAGTGGTTTGACTAGTGTTCTGACCCAAGCAGAAAAGGACATCTTGCTGGACGCAGACTTCAAGATAAATTAAAAAATGACAAAGAGAAAAAGAGAAAGAATATGTACTTACAAAAGTAACACAGTCTTTTCCATGCTGCACTTCCCCATTTAAAAAAAATATGGTGATATAGCATACATAGAAGAAGTGTTCTAAAGCCAATGGGCCTTCATAGCATCTCAGATGCGAATCTACACCCTACAAGCCCAGTTGACTTCCTAACATTCTTAAGTGTATTCCTTCTCTTTCTCTCCCTTCTGGTATCCTGTAAATGTAGAAAGTGGTGAGGAAAAATTGTAACACGTCATCTCAAAGCAAAAACTGCTGCTAGGTTAACTTGAAAAAAGACTTGAGTGTGCTGCTTTAAAAGGTACTACTCTGAGCTGATTCGGATTAAGTTCTATGTCAAAAAACTGCTAAACAATAGAGCACAAGATCTTTTGCTTTCATCAGGTAGTTACTAGCAAGACACAGGAAGGGCTCTGTTTGCAAAGGATTCTGATTGCACATTACAATTGCTATTCCCACTTTCCTCTTATGAAGCAAGCTTTTTCTAATTTCTAGCAGCTCAGGAGATACTCCCTTAGAAACAATCAAAAGCAAAGCACAGCAAAAGTAAAAATGATTTTAGAAAAAAATGCAAACAGAATAATGACCACCTTTTAGGCATTCATTCCATCAAAACCCAACATGCTACCAAATGTTCGTACTATTCATACTACTTACAGGCACAGGAACTATAGAATCTGCTCAAGTTGTAGCTTAATATTGTACCAGTATAGACATCAAAAAATAAAAACAGAAGAAAAAAGAATATCAAAGTGCTGAAGCTCAACTAAACAGCACTAGTCCAAAATTAAAGAAAGCAATACAACATATAACCCCAATTACACAGAGGTCTAAAGGAACATAAGAAAACTTCAGATAATTGGAGAAGCCAGCTGGCAGACCTTTACGTCCCCTGATCCCAAACACACAGATCACACTTGTTAACAGCTTCTCCTCCTGCTATGTTACCAAGGCTCAGTGAAAGGAGCCGCATTCATCTTGAGAGTGTATGCCTTGAAAGGAGGATCAAATTCCAATGTTATAACTTGAGCACATAAACTTCACCCTCATGTCTGACTACTTCAGCCTTATGTTCTGGAGTAAGCCATGAAGAAGAGAACTGCTTCCTACAGCTTCTTAACACCCTGAAGATCAGGAAGAGATCGGAAAACAAGAGAATTTAGGAAAGCAAGAGGATGTCAAGAAATTACAGCCAAAATTACAGCATTATTTAAGTGGATGGTATTTCTGACACAAATTCCAGTAGAATGGGGATTGCATTTTTGACCATCATGGCCAAACCTGATTAACTATTAGATATTTACACAAATACCTCCATTTGCGGAGGTGCCAAATACCCACTGATATGGAATACATCTGTCTTAATATGCACATGATCCCTAGTTCAACAAGGTATCATCTTTACAGTCCTCTGTGCATTTGAACAGTCTATCGAGCTTTGCCTGTCCTATTTGGTAACTAGGTAACAAGACGACAAAAGGATGGAGAAGTGAAGCATCTGACCAAAGGTCAAAAAGAAAACTTAAGGAAAGCCTGTCCCATCAATCCCTCAGCTAGCTCGCTATCCACCAGTTATCCAGTTTTTAGCAAAGACTGCTCAGTATCTCCTAATACAGACAGTTGCAGAGATGTTGGTTTAGGCTTTAATGTCTTCTTTAAAATATAACCAGCCCCAAGTACTAACTTTTTATTATTTTGGGTAAATGTCCTTCCTGTTTCTGCAGTGTGAGGCTTCTGCTAAAGAATAGAAGTCTGCAGGCAAATAGTTTTCTCCTCCTGAGGAAAGCTGGAGCTTTAGTGTTCTTCAGGTACTATCCAGAATCAATTTAACCTTAAGCTTCTCTTGCTCCCTCCCATAACTTTTGATTTTTAGCTGAGTAAAAAAAAATAAATCCCAAACCAACCAAACAAAAATGAGACAAAATGTAATTGATAGTCATGCAGGTTTATTTCATGTCACTGAATTAGGAAGTGGCTTTTAATCCTTATGATTTATTGTCTAAAAATACAAGGATGCCCAAGTTGCTGTATGCGCACTTAGTAAATGAAATACCAAAGCATGCTGATCTCTGCAACTCAGTGGTATAAAATGTGGAGCAAAATTTCTCCCCTTCACATGATAATGATGCAACCCCAATGCTTTGGTACAGTCACGGTGCAGCTGAAGAGAGAGGCTGCATATGACAGCTGGGATTGAGGATTTAGGAAAGACTGCTGAACTGTGTTGGGAATCAATGGATTGCTAATGCTGAGCTCAGAGACAGAAGTTTAAGGCTAAAATCCCTATAGCTCCTTCCTAAATTATCCTGTCTAGTAAATGTATATCTAAATACAAAACCTCAAATATGAGGAAATGAAGAATAAATTTTTCTCTTCCAGGTTTGCTCCCAAACACTCCTGAGAGCTGCCAAATTCTTTCCCAAGAGAGTAGCAGACTTCAGCAAATCTGTCATGTACAATTTAAATCTCTGCTCCCTTCCTACATTTTTTTTTCTCAAAGATAATGAAAACCACAAATTATGCTTCAATAATGTGATTTTGAAAAAGTTCCAAGAAATTAATAGGATTTTCTAAAAATTTGAGTTTGAAAAATTAGAAGAATATTCTTCCACCCTCTTGTTATTTTCTTGTCATTTTTGTAGTCCTGAAATTGTTAGAAATGTCCCACTTGATGTATTAATTGTAAAGCTCATACCCACTACACTTAAGCACAGCTAACACTCAGAAATGCCACTGCCAGAAGATAAGTATCAGACCATGAAAAACAGCATGTGGAAGCTGTGATGCCTCTGTTTGCACAGAAACTTCTTCACAGGACTGAGCCCCTAAAGAGAGCTCTGGGGAGAGCTGAAAATTAACCTGTGCCAAATAATGGGAAAGACTACTTAAGTTTTTTCAAGGTGAACTTCAAATGCATTTTAAGACACAAACTGTCGGAATCAAACTAAAAGTAACTACCTTTTTCCTCCTGCATAACTGGGGCACTGTAATGTTAACTGAATTAAAGGCATAATTTATTAAATTGTCTCTCTGAGCACTAAAATCTGTCAGAATTTTAAGTTCCAGTTCACCATCATTACTTTGGAAGGAGACTGCAGAGGTTAATTTTAATTTTCTTTTTTTTTCTGTTCAATGCTGTGCACAGTATAATTTTCACAACCAGTGTTCAGCTGCTTTTACAAGGGAAACTAAAGTATGTTTTCTTTCCAGGATGCAAAATCCATGTTTTGGGAGCTCTACCTCAGAAGAGCTCAAGGAAAATATTCCCAAACCATTTTATGGGCATCATGTACTAATTCAAGTGTTTAAGACTGAGGTTCAGCATTTACCCCAAATTCTCACTCTATCTGACCTTCAAAAGCAAATTTTAGCCTTACCCCAAAAGCAGCCAAAGAAGGTAACTTCAATGGAACAACTCTTGCAAGCAATAACCCCTCCTAACACTAGGCCCTACTGACAGTGACAGCAATAACATTCAAATAAATGTAAAGACAACACAGTGCACTGAGCCACATATTGTTTTGATGTAAACAGCTCTTAGAGGAGACAAATACTGCTCACACTGATGGCAAGAAAATGAAGAGAAATGTTTATTACTGGTTTTAACTTCTCTAAGATTATTTTGGTCTTGCTGTCATGCAGGTAGACCCTTGCTGATGGTTTGCCTTCATGAAAGCAAATGCTTTCCCACAGAGGACTTCCTGCAGAGGCGTCAGGCTGAGGTCAGCAGCTAGCAAGAGGAAAAGAAAGAAAAGAAACATACTAATTCAACACACTTCTTAGTCTCCCTTTGGGTGGCACCCAGGAGGGCTGACATTGCTTTCCCTTGCTGAATTCCCAGTCTTTCTGCTGTTGGCTTTTTGCCACCTTAGCTGTTAGAGAGCAAAATGATGAGCTCAGATCACTGATCTGTTTTCTAGCGTCTCAAAAAAGGCAATAGATTTTTGGCATTTAATACAGACAGTGAAAACAGGCACCTGGTTTGAACTTGTTAAGTTTCTTGGTGCAAGCACTAGCTTTAAAGGATACGCACACATCCATATATCATTCTTTCTGAAGAGAATCCCATTCACATTTCAAGGTAAAACTATTATATGGAAGAAAGATATATGTGAAAAGGAAACTCAGTTGCAAGCTTAATATTGTGTGTAAAGCTGTCAGACTACAATGCTCAGTTTTCTTCAGGATTTTTTAAAGAAAATGACTTAAAGGTTTAAAAAAACCCCAAAAACAGAGCAGAGGAAGGAGGACCAAAGGCCTCAGAAGCTGCCTTTAGATGCTGTTTCTTTCTTTCTTTCGGTTTATATACAGCCTTCTTCCATTGCCTGGCAACACTCCTTGGTATGCTTATTAATGGGGCAGTCAGCCCTGCAGACTCAGTCAACTAACTGTGTGGAGACTACTGCTGTTTGCAACACCTGCACACGCCTCTGGGGTTTTATAAATCCCTCTCAGGCAAGTCCCTCAACTTACCAGATGAAGAAATGAATCTTGAGTGCAAGAGGTTCTTATGACAGAGGCCATGTTAACTTGCTTTGTTGTGTAGAAGAGCCATGTATTCTCCCCTACTTACAAAAAGCCTACCTTTACCACACAGTTACCATAATCAAAAATCTTCTACAAGAATTAATGGCTAAGAAAAGGTGAAATATTTCCCCACCCACACTTCCCCCCTGTCATGGGTTCAGCAGTAGCAGTCATTTTTCTCCTCCTTAGTAGTTGGTGCAGCACTGTGTTTTGACTTGTGGCC
>JANRGW010011367.1:0-45061 GCA_024733675.1 Psilopsiagon aymara | reverse complement strand
GGAGGAGTGGAGGTGGAGGGAGCGGGGGGAAGGTTGGGAAATAGAGGAAAAAAAATAAAAAGGAAGTGACTTGCAAGTCTTAGAGGGGAGGGGTGAGAGAAATGCCTGGAGTCTGCATGCTCCAGAAGGTGCCCATTTATTTTTATAGAACTGTTTACTGTTTACCTATTCGTAATATAGAATCTGCAGAGTAAAGAAATCAAAATCAATACCTGCTGGACCATACAAATATTAAAATATGTTAAATCATATAAAGTAGGAAAAGCAATACTCAGTTTTCCATGGGAAGCTCAGTGGACACTGGTTTATAAAAGGAATCTAACATTAAAGAAAGAGTTTTATTCTTTTGGTTTGAGTTTGTTTTTTTTCAAAATTTTTTCCATCTTTAAGGCAGAAAAAAGGATCTTTTTTTTTTATATAAAATCTGCTTCTTCTTATCACAAGCTCATTCAGACATTTTTTGATTCAGATAAGGCTTGGCAAAAGTGTAAAGCATGACAACAGTGACCTTTGATCAAATCAATTGCAGTACATTTATTCCTGCAAAGACCAAATCTTGCATGGCTCCAAACCACTCTCATAGATACAACACTGAAAACTGAATAGCTCTCAGTCTTAAAGGAGTGACTTTATTTCATGCCTTTAAAAAAAAAATCATTGTTTTAATAAGAATCCTATTTTATTTATATTATCCTGCTGCTTCAGAAACAGGCTCTTTCAATGAAAAAAGTTTTCTAATATCACTTCCTAGTGAAAACAATAAAATATGCCATTGCATATATGTGCATGCATCACCTGTTTTTAGGCTCTACAGGAATTAACAAATGTGAGCACTTTTGTCAAAAAAGCCCTCTAACCTCCTTAGCAGGAGACTGTTAGGTGAGGAGATGTGAAAATATTATGTGTGTGCCTATGTAACATTTTTCTTCCGTGAAAACTTCCAAGCTGTCTTTTCTTCTCATTATCAAAAAGATAGCTCAGTACTTCCTTGTGTTTGCATACATATTCTAGCTGTCAAAATAATGATTTTTCTTTTTTACTAACTGAAAAATGCCTAAAAATAATCTGCTCCCGCTAATATTTTCTGCATTTTGGTTGGGGAAAGCATTTTTTCTACGCAAAAATTTTATCCGAAAGTTCACTAACATACATAGATTTTGTTAAAAGGTATAATGAGATATATTATTTTTATAATAAAATTATTAGAATTGCTTCTCAGCTCTAACACTAACTTGAATATCTAATTCCTTCCCTTTTCATTACAATGCATTTGTGAGTGATAAGTTCAAAATACTCAGTTTGCATGAGTATGTGGTTTTATGTTCTGAAAGCATTCTTTTTTATGCTTTTAGAAACATGTTGGTCAGTGTAGTCTATTCCATTAGGTAACACTGCATCTATAAACAGCACAGATCCGCAGGGTTTTCCCACACTCTTGGATGTGCAGCATTGTAAGCATAATTGTAAGGGTGTGTAAGCATATGCACTTACACATATGTTCTTCCTGTACTTACTATATGAAGGCAATATATAACCCAAATATATAACATACTCATAAAAATTCTTAGAAGATGGAAAATGTTCTCATCAGCTGGAAACATGCCTGTGAATTAACTACAATCTGTACATCACATGCAGAAGAGAAGAAGCACCGGTTATTTTAATGAGTGTGTTGTTTTAGCTTCAAGATAGCATGTTGATGAGAGATACTATTTTTTTTGTGCAACAGGTAATTGTGTATATTATTAATGGATCAATAGCATCACCACTATTCAAAGGCAAGATATTAGGCTTTAAAACTAGTTACACACTTTTTTACAAGGGCTTTTAGAAAGCAATCATGAGTTACAATTTCTAAAATATAATTGCTTTGAACTATACAATTTCAGCATTATTAATGTATATAGGTGCAGTATCAGTTCCTTTCAGTTTTTTGCTTACTAATTTACCTTTTCTCTCCTGGGGTTATATTTTTAAAGTGATAGATTTTACTAGCAGTGCTATTACTACCACAGAATGATATGAATAATTTTTAGATGTGATGAAATTATTTTCTTGTCTTGTTTAATGACAATGCTGCCTATCCAATGTGCCAAATTACCATTAAGGGATATTTTAAATCACTTCAATAAATCTTAAAATTATTTTCAGATATTACTTAATACCTTCCAATTGACATAACAAATGAACCATTCCAGATTTCATTGAAAGCTCTTTAGTATATGTCACCGGCTTATTTTGGAATAGTTTCAAAATGTGACAAACTGCAGTAAATTATTCTGAGACATGCCAGTACTATTTCTACAATTATAAAGTATTATGAGATGCTTTGTAAATAATTGTAGATTGCATTTCAATTTATGTTTTTGCCATATAACAGAAGCAACAGAAATAAAAATGTCTTAATGAAATGTCCCCTTTTCCATCATAGCAGTTTAACAGTTTCTTGCGTTGACACATTATGAGTCTGCAATGAGAAAAGTTAGTGTCTAAATTAGTCACAAATTTCTATTGAATGATGTGATATCAGTTTGCTTATTGAAGAACTGACAGCATTGTTGTTGCCTACAGAGCAATGTTGGCAGTCTTCAGACACTGCCAGCACAGTGCTCTATGGCCAAGAAGTGGAAAATACTTTTCTAAATTACGTAGCTAGTGAAAATCTATTCATATTCACTGACTGCAATATAAAAATTGCTGCAATTTATGTATTTTTCCAGCTGGACAAGTTACACAATACAGACTTAGAAATATTTTTATCACCTTTGAATTTTTTTAAACTGAATAATATCACGTAACGGGTTTCTGCTGGATTCTGAGATTGGCTTATCATTATCCAGTACAAAAGATACAAAGATTAAGTGCAAAGATACACTAAAAGTATCGCAAAGTGCAATCTTATTAATTGCATTATGCCTGGAAGAATTATAATGCAATAGATGATAATAAATAACAATCCTAAGATTACCACTTCAGTTATGATACATGACATCCACTGATTATACCTAGTTAAAAAGAAAAAATGTTTCCTGGGTCTATTTTTATTTTGTCATCTGACCTCAATCTAATATCCATGTTTGTCTTCTCTTAAACTAAAAGTCTGATTCAAAGGTCAAAACTGACCAAATCTAATGCATGTCACTTCACTGATGGTAATGTTACTAAGGAACCAATTGTCAAAATTTGTTTTTGAAAACTTTCTGGCTTTATCAGGCAGCCAGTACTGCTTATTTCAGGCTCTAAAGAATCTCTTCCAATGGAGAAACACCCATATGGAAAGCCTTCTGCAGAAACATAATATTAGAACATAGAAAATACAAACAAATGCACATACACATATAACAATTTCCTGAACAGAGAAGCCTGAGGTGATAGTAATACTACAGTCTCCATTCGATACTAAAATAACCATAGAACTGAGATGGTAGACACAGTACTATGTCTTGCACAGCTCTAATAGTGTGTTTCATCTTGACCTGCAAACCTGTGCTTTTTCAGTCCTAAGACTCACATGAGCACAGATTATCAGTCCCACAGAAATGTATTCTGATTTTTTGATATAGATGGGCGTTCACTGATGATTAAATTGAGAACCAAACTCACTGCATGTGTGACCTAGAACAAACATCAACAAAAATGTTTAGTGGAGAAAGGCTGGAGCACTGAACCACCATGACAATCTAAAATTTAATATCTGGGTATTTTTTTTTTTAAACTGCATTTTCTCTTCTGCTACTCTCTGTTAGCAAAAACAAGGAAGTCACATCTGCCTGTGTTTTTGGACGGACGTATAAGAGGTAAAAATGAGCAGAGGGAAGTTAAAATGCTGACCACTCTTGTTCTATGCCTAGAGGAACCACTCTTGACACTTGGAGAGAAAAAAGGCCTTCCAGGTTTCTTTGTCATCATAGACACCTTGATAGCCTGTATGAATGGACATTTTCTGGCATTTGTGACTTAGGAAAAGAGTAATATGTATGGAATTCATCTTCCATCAGAAGCATTTCACTAGTCTAGAAAAGGAGTAATGTATTTTCTCCCTACGTGATACATCATGTTCTTTCCTACAGAAATCATTTGTAATGTGAAAAACTATTACAAGAGAAGGATAGCCATCAGACAAACAGCTGCTTTTGAGTATCTTCTGGTAGCATAACTGGGAGGGAGCAAGGAAAGCAAAGGAAGTGATCTCGAATAAGCAGATCCATCAAATTTGGGTGAAAAGGATAAGTGAAAGTATGGTAAGGAAGGTGTTTTTATTGTTCCATTAAGTTGTTTAATAGTGAAAAATCTGTGGTATGAGGTTAATTCCAATAAAAGTTAGTTTCAGCATAGACCATGTTCATATATTTTACTTTAATTCACTAGAAACACATGAAGTCTGGTTTTTGCTTACAATAATTAATGTATCAGTTGACTCTGGAAATTACTTCTCCAGTCATTTTGTCCATGCTCTTTTTGTAATGATTTCTTCTGTGGTTTCCTTTTGGTTTTCTGGAGTTAGTTACCTTCAGGAAACTAGCCATTTGATTTAAAAAATTAATAATAATTTCATTCCTCTTATAAAGCCAAGTCATCTGCCTTCTTCAAAGCTGTCCCAGTTTGTCAGCTTTTCTTCCAGTCTCGGAGGAAAACTTTTTAAGTAGTTATTCTGTTGGAAATGGGTCTTTCTGCCAGGATTCCCTATTTAAGCTTAACTGAATTCACAAACTATTCCTTTCATCCTACAGCACAAAGACCAAGGAATATAATAGTACAGTGACCAGTGACTGAAGTAGTATAATATGCAAATTACTGGAAGAAACAGAAAGGGAAGATTTGTTTTCAAGATTAGCTCTCTTTAAATTCTAAAATCCTTTTTGTGCAGAAGTAAACAACATTAGTAAAATTCACAGATTATATTAGTTTGGAATAAGTTGTGAGTGTGAGGCAGGAAAGAATAGAGAAGTAGGTGACAGATTAGCAAAGAGGATGGAAATGCAACGAAATGAAATTTTGTCCTGAGAAAATGAATTGGTGAATTGTCTAAAGGTACTCCCATTCTGGCAGAAAATACTGGATAATCACAAATGCTGAAAGAAAACACAGCATACAACAACAGTAAAAAAAATAAAAAAAATGTGAAAACATGATAGGATTAATAATTGCAGATTAATTTCCTGAGATTTTTTTTGTCTAAGGAGAAGGATAATTTTTTTACAAGAAGTATGAAAGTTTTGCATAGTTTGTGTTCTTCATGCACAGTTACAAATATGACATTCTTACAAATGTAGTCTGTTGGTTTTGTGAATTTTTGCTAAACACATGCCATTCATTGAGAAACTTAAGATGTCTTTGTTTAACTCAGAAAATTTGCACAACCTACAAAACATTATGTGTGAGAAGTTAAACCTGTGTGCAGTGCTATGGGCTTGGGGAAGAGTGGCTGGAAGCTGCTCAGTGGAAAAGGTCCTGGAGGTACTGATTGGCAAAGCTGAACATGGGCCAGCTTGTGCCCAGGCAGCCAAGAACGCCAACAGCATCCTGGCTTGTATCAGAAAAAGTGTGTCCAGCAGGGCCAAGGCAGTGATCCCACTCGGCACTGGTCAGGCAGCACCTCAAATCCTGTGTTCAGTTCTAAGCCCCTTGCTACAAGACAGACATTAAGGTGCTGGAGTGGGTCCAGAGAAGGGCAATGAAGCTGGTGAAGAGTCTGGAGCACAAGTCTGATAAGGAATGGCTGAGGAAACTAGGGTTGTTTAGTCTGGAGAAGAGAAGGCTTGGTGGGGACCCTAACACTTCCTTATCTGAAAGGAGACTGTAGTGAAGCGGTACTTCACTAGTACAAGTGGTAGAACAAGAAGTAATGGCCTCAAGCTGCACCAGGGGAGGTTTAGATTGGATATTAGGAAAAAAAATATTCAGAGAGGGTGATCAGGCACTGGTACAGCCTTCTTTGTGAAGTGGTGGAATCACCATCCCTGGAAGTATTCAAAAACCGTGTAGATGAGGCCCTAAGTGACATGATTTAGTGATGGACTTGGCAGTCCCAGGATAAAGGTTGAACTTGAGGATCTTACAGGTCTTCTCCAACCTATCTGATTCTATGATTCTATAATAAATGGATGGGAAATAATTTGGCATCTTATATGTAACTTTCTGGCTGTATCTATTACAATGAAAAAACTACATTCCTTTTTTTTTTTTTTTTTTCTTATTTACAATGTTATTTTAATCAAATATTAAAAATTAATCTGGAAGGCAAAGTACTTGCAATAGTGGTGCCATTGTCTCTTTCTGCAACATGAGCACTGACTTCTTGCCACAGTTAATTACTTACAATACAACACTAGATGAAGTAGTGAAAGCTGAAAATATGCCTTCAGGCATCAAAACACCAGGGGATTAATACTAATGTTTCATTTACATGCAAGAAAGGAAATGTTATGTTGCTCAACTTCACAGAGGAGAAGAAAAGGAGGCAAAAAGAAATCTATTTTTCTTGCATTAATTAAGAAGAAGGAAGAAAATAATTTTTCAGAAAATACTCTGAAAATATTACCCACAGCAATTAACATTCAGGCCAAAAATGCTCCCACATCAAACTCAGGTCTCAGGTTAAATACCAGATTCCTTACTATGTATTTTAATGGGGGAACAGCCTCCCCCACACCACTCCCCTCAAAAATAACCACTGCATTCTTTTTGTTTGAATAGTACTGTGTCCTTTGTCTCCCTTCCCAGGCTTTGTAAAACACACTGTAATGTCACCAGTCACAATACATCTCTCTTAATCGCTGACATAACAGAAGGAATGTGAGCAAGATAAGATGAATTCTTTGGTTCGGGGAGCTTTAAACACCTTAAAATACAGAAACGTTCTTTTGTCCTGTGATTATAAAAGCTCTTCACTGGTGCATTCCTGAAGAGAATGGGAAGCAAACTAGCTTGCTTTTCTTTTTTTTTTTTTTTTTTTTTTTCTGGCTAATGCGCTTTAGCAATGGCTTTTTTTGGTATGTCAGTCATATTATGGTCTCTAATACATTACAATAAGTCTCAATTCTCATTTTAGCCATTAGATCCAGAAAATGCCTGGCTAATCATACTTTCCTGCCTTTATTAGGATCTCTGTTTGTGGGTTTGTTCTGCCCAAAGATCACCAACAGCAAATGAGAATGTAATGTTCCCTTTCTTTGGAAACTAGTAATAAGCTACACACAGGATATCCATCTTAATTTCTGGTTATATTTTTTTATGTTCCAGTTAGACCAAAATAATGCAGATTACTCATGAGGAATAAATACAATTACCGAAATTTCAGTTATCAGACAGAGCTAGTTCTAAATCATGAGGCTTTTAAAAGCCTCTTGACTCAGAATGATGCTGTCAGACATTTTCTGAAGTTTCAAATAAGAAACTGTTGCTTATGCTACCCTCTCAAAAGCTTGAAGAAAAGTGTCACCCACCTCATCCAAGACTGCCAATTTTACTTTTCTTTTTGGCAAGCATTGATTATTCTTTGCGGTTTTGAATAGTTCTAGAATTGACACTGCTGTTTTCATTTGACAACAATGCGCGTTTCTATTTCCTGATGCACAGAAAGACTTATTGTACAAAAACATCTCTGATGAACAGCTTGACAGTTAGTTACACGATGGGCTACATGAACCAAAAGATGTCTTTTGTTTACTTTTCAGCTACAGCTCAGAAAAGCCAAAGAAGGGAGCACACCACATTGTTTTTGTGGTCCCATAAAAACCTAATGACTTTTCCAAATGTTTTCATCTTGAATTATTTTTTAAAATACTATAACTAGAAAAGTAGTGGAGCAAAACAGCTTCCTATGTGGAATGCAACTAATTTGCTATGGCTCTGACTTTTCTGAAAATAATCACAAATTTTTGCAGACTTCTGAATCAATGAGTTTATTGTTGTAGCCTTCACACACATAAAGACAAAATATTTAGTAGGCATCTGTAAAATTAATCCTTCAAACAGAAAACTAACAAATAGTTTGCTACTTAAATATTTTTTCCTAATGTTATTTATAAATGACAAAAAAATTCTAGGAATGGTAGCAGCTATACTGGTTTTAAAGTATCAGCTTTCTTCCTCAGAGAGGGGGAGGATAAAGTAGAATTTAAATTCTGCAGTATATGAATCGGTAATCTTACATTTAGTTAAGTACAAAGGAAAAGCACTGAGGCATTCAAAATCAAACATTTCAGTAATTAAACTAGAGAATCAGGGCTCTGTCTCCTTTCTGATAATGTTTGGGTTTTATTAATTCAAGCAGGATTTGACACATGATGAAGATTAACTTTATATGAGAAACCAATGAAAAATCAATGGGTTTTTAGGGTTTAAATATATCTTGCAGTCAGTCTGCAGTAAAACCTCAAACAGATTTTTAACAGTACATAATGGAAAAGTGCATTCTTAAACAAAGCTGGGATTTTCAAAATTATCTAAATCAGTTAGGTCTGAAAAGGCCAATTTTATTTATAGAATTTTTTTCCTATTTTCACAGACATTTACCACACAGTTTCAGTAGAAAGGTCATCCTTTATTCCTGCCATAAGTTCTGCAAAGATATATGATGCATCAAAGTTTAAACTCTTTATTTTCAAAGATTTATGCACACTATTTCCAGTTATACAAGTGAGAAGGATTTTATTAAATATTCTAAGCATTTTGTAAAAGATGCTAGACTTTAGAACCCAGTAAACTCACTGTAGATTAAATATATTAATTTTATAAAAGGTCATAGTATTTTTCTGATTTTCAGGTCTTTTTTCATTTTGTTGTTACACTGCTTGACAAATAAATATTTTAGCAATCTATCCAATACAAATTATTTTGTATTGCATTGAAAAACAGATGTACAAATAATTGAGAAATATCCAGTTAAATGACTTGCTTAGCAATCATGCAAATGAAAACTAATGTTGACACTTTTTGAAAGTTATTAAGCATGTCAACTGCCAAAAAGCCAAGCATAACATAATTCATAAATGGAAGACTAGGATGCAGAACCAGTTAGCCCGGGTTCCACATAGCCAGAATATTTATTAGTATTCTGACTGTTGTCATGAATCTATTCACTGTCATCAGTCACTGATTATTTTCAGAGACTGTCCTGTGAAGTCAAGGGGGAAAGACTTCTCTAAAAAAGATGCTCTAGCCCCATGAGTTTTTTCACTACTGAAAGAACTCACAAGTGAACAGGCTGAAGAATGATAATCCTGATTTCATTTTGAATGTTAGCTTTCTGTTTGGAATTAAATTAAATATTCTAGCAGTTTTTAATGAAAAAAATATATCGTTCCTTTTATGGAAACTATTCTGTACATATGATCAAGCTCTCTTACCTCCAAGATAAGGAATAACAATTAGGAAGATGAGTAATAAAAAAAGAAAGTTTCTTTTAATTTTTCTTTTTTTCTTTTTTTTTTTTTTTTTTCTTCTCCCTGAATACCTCACAGTTACACAAACCATGTCTGTCAGCAGCTCATAACATTTCTTAGATCTGAAATTTGAAATTTGTTTTGCAGTCTAAATAAGGCTTAAGTCCAGCTAAATCTCCTAATAACATTTTGAAAGTAGGAAAAAAACAAGCAAGTAAAATTACTTAATACTGTTTTTTTATTCGGGGGTATACATTCCTAGAAGCCTTATTATAAGTGAACAGACAGGTCTTGTTCACACCAGAATTTTGAAAACTCTTTCTATATTTTTTCTTTTATTATTTTATAAAAATAATATTATGAGTGATTTTTCTGATCTCATTACTCACCTATGAAACCCACCAGTTTTATCAGTCTGTTTTTACTATAATAATATTGGGATAAAAGATAAAGTGCTAACTCAAGAGTACCTTATTATAGTCACGTTGCCTATACAGTAGAAAAATCAACAAATCAACAAATATAAGCAAACTGGGAAGCGTCATTAAGAATGATCATTAAATACATTGTAAGAATCTTCACATCATTGCTCAGTTGAAGATAAAACAATTATTCATCAGTTTTTTGAGCAGGTTTTTTTTACTTTTTGTAATTTTGGTTTTTTTATATACTGTTTTGAAATTATAGAATTCAGACAAATACTATAAGAGGATAAAAATCTCTAAGAAAATGAAAGTTAAAAATAAAAATACATTTATGACAGCTATGATGATTAGACGTATGTGAGCTATAATCTATATGAATTACTGGCAATACCAGAAAAGAAACATAAAACCTGATGATTTTTCATTTACACTGCCATAAAAAGAATTGAAATAACTCAATAATAAAACAAAGAAAGTAAATATTCTAGATGATTTTGAGTCTTGAGTGCAAGCTCTTGTGTGTTTATACTGCTCATGGCCACATACAGATTTCAGTCCTGCTTAGGTTCCCTGGGCTTTCTATGCTAAATTGGGGTATTTGAACTTGAATATTTTCTCCATGGAATGACACAGATGAGCCATGACAGACTAATACATACAAAGGAGGTATTTAATAATACATTCTTCAGACTTCTAAGGACAGGTTTTCCAGGAATCCTTAGTCTAATGCTGTGTAAAATACTAATATTAATGTAACACTAATGCGTAAGATCTGAAGACTGTCACTTTCATTTATTAAAGCAAACACATGCATACACACACACACGCTGTCCTGTTTTCAGTGGGGATGGAGCTAATTTTCTCCCTAGTAGCTGATGCACTGCTGTGATTTGGCTTTAGTCTGAGAACAATGCTGATAACACACCGATGTTTTAGTTGTTGCTCAGTAACACTTCCCCTGATCAAGGACTTTTCAGTACCATGCTCTGCCAGTGAGGAGGGACACAAGAAGCCCAAAGGAAGCAGAGACAGGACAACTGACCCAAACTAGCCAACAGGATATTCCAGACCATAGAACATCATGCTTAATATATAAAGGGGGGATGTTACCTGGAAGGGACCAATCAGTGCTTGGGTCAGGCTGGGTATCAGTCAGTGGATGGTGTGCAACTGTATTGTGCATTACTGTTGCTATTTTTTTTCTTTCATTTTCCCCTTTAGTTTATATGTTTCTCCGTGTTATTCCTCTTATTAGTAGAGGTAGTACTATGTTGTCCTTAAGTTATAAAGCTGCTCTTATCTCGACCTGCAGGTTTTACATTCTTTTGATTCTCATCCCCATCCTAGTTGGGGAGGGGGAAAATGGCTGTGTGGAACCAGTTTCAAGCTGGGTTTAAACCACAACAGACAAACATGTATATATAGTATTTATATAAAATAATTTTAAAAAAATATTTTCATTTCCAAGCAATATTTTGTACACCTATCTCTTTCACACTTAAGCTAAGATGCACAAGAAATTCACAAGCAAAACTGTCCATCACAGACCTGATAGAATTCTATTCTTCATATACCTTTCCCATTTACAGGAGAACTACCCACATTAAAAGACTAGCCTTACTAGATTTGCTAACTAAGCCATGGCAGCAGCTAATAGTAAATATCTTTAATTTAAAGTGTCACTTAAAAGACCTAAACCACTAAAAATACTGTGCCAGATTTGTAAAGGATTTAATTAGTTTGGTGTCTTTGTCTATGAACATTGTCAGTACTGTAGCACAGTCAGCAGGGAATGTTTATGTTAACAGAGCAAGACTGCATCTTTACACAGTTCAGGACTCCAAACAATAGAAATGGAATTGAGGATAAGGAAAACTTGGGAGTCTCTTATCAAAAGTGCAGGCTTACAGGGTTAATTCTGATTAATGATAATGGGGAGACACCTGCATTCTTCACAAGTACTATTAAAAGGCCCATGAAATATAAATATCCGGAGAAGAAAGATCTGAGATATAGCAAAAGACTATTTCAATATGTATTTAGTGAGCAATTTTGTGCTTTCTCATCTTCCTTAACTTATGTAAGAAACAGTCAAATAGGAGCTGAAAAGGCGTAATTCTTAGCAAACGTGTTTCAAATAACATAAACTAGCACGTACAGGAATTAAATGTATGTGTATATATATTTTAGAAAGATAATAACAGTAACAGTTCTAGGATTCTGTGCTTTAATTCAAACTGATGAAGACTGCCTAAATTTTGGTTAACTTTTGTCAGTTTTTCAGCACCAAAGTATTTTTTCCATCCTTATCTGCATTTGTTTTGTTCACTAAGTAGGAATTAGGTGACCAAATTGAGGTCTGTAGAAAAACATTAATTAGGACTTGGAAAGCTCTGTCTTCCCCTCTTCCAGACAGTGAAAAGCCAAAGTAAGCAAATGGTGTTTCAATACAGTTTTTTTAATGAGTGTGACTAACAACAAGTCAAATTCTATTTCTTGCTTTGGACCTTTCATTAAAAAGTGAAAAGAACACCTATGTGCTTATATTCACTCAGATTTTATGGCACGCAGTGGGTATCCAAGATCTTCTGTGTATACTAGTGAGTACACTTTTTAGCCACAGTTCTCTCTTTTACTAAAATAATATATGTGGTGGAATACAAAATTGACTGGAAAGAATGGCAGAATCAGAACACTGAGAAGGGGGAGGGAAGAGGTGTCTGTGTGGATGAGCTTATATTGTCAGTTAACCCCATCAGGCAGAGGAGCGCCACTCAGTACACTCACATCTCCCACCGCTCCCCAACATCCAGCGGATTGTAGGCAGTGGAAAGGAAGAACAACAAGAAAACTTGGGGGTCAAGTTAAATAATAATAAAACAATAATAATAATAACAATAATAATATGATATATTGAGGTAGTAAATAATTTAGTAGTAGTTTAATAATTATTATTAAATAAGTGGAAGAAGAAAGAACAAATCAAAACAAGTGATGTAACAGCAATCACTCATCACCCCCCATGGACAGACCAATGCCCAGCCAGCTTCTGAGCGAAAAATGACTAACCCTCCTAAAATCTTCTCTTTTCCTTCTTATTGCTGGCCATGATGTTATGTGGTTAGGAATATCTCTTCCCCTTGTTTGTGTCATCTGCTCAGTTGTGTCCCTCCCCAGACTGCTGCACATCCCCAATCTATTTATTTCTAGGACAGTGAGAAACAGACAAGTCCTTGATGCTGTTTGTGTGCTGCTCAGCAAGAGCTGCAACATTAGCATCTTATCAGTAGGTTAAGAACTCTAATATATATGAGCCACTTTGAAGAAAAAGAATTTTATCCTAACCTGGTCCAGTACAGCTAGGGAATTTATATTCTTGGCCTTTCAGAAATTTGCTCCTTTTCTGAAAGCCCCAGACACTAGATGTTTGTTGGGGTTTTTTCTGTCCCCCTAGAGTCCATGTTTAACCTTCATGGGTATTAAAAAAAACAACAAGAAAAGTAATGATATACTTATATATAGAATTCACTAAAAGTAGTAACAGCAAAATACATGCATGCACCATATCAGAAGTCAAGAGGAAAGAAACTGAGATGGTACAATTCATAAAGTCTTGTGAGAATTTTTATAAGTTAACTTCATAACATTTTAAAGCACATCTCATGATCTTCAAAAGTTTTGAGTTTAAATCTGTGAGTTTTGCTTCCACAGAAATTGGAACAAACCTTTCCATTGATTTGAGTTCACCATAAACTGTCTACAGTTAAATATCCACACTAGAGTAGAAGAAGGTTGCTTGTGAATATTTTGAAGTATGCATTATGGAATTCCCTTCCAGTACAATAAGCAGCAAATTTGTAGCAGAAAATAAGAAATTGAGACCTTCTAATACGACAGTGTTTTGAAATTAGAACAGTCAGATGCAGCTTGCAGAAGCTGAAATAAAAACTGCTAAATCCAAGTTAGATATCTTATTAGCATGCTGACTTATAAGGCCGCAGATAATCAGCAGTGTGGTCAGATTTCCTATTGTCACCATTGTATAACGAAAGTATATTTTCATAATTACTTAGTAAAGCAGTATAAACGTGCAGGTAAAGATCTAGAAAGATGCTGGAACTCAAACATTTTTTGTATTAATTTTGACTCTTTTATGATTTTTTTTCTAATTTAATGGTGACACAAAGACAAATTTTAATTTTCTTTAAAAAAAAAAAAAACCTTTTCAGCAATGTGAAATATTGCTCAGACTAGTGTAAGCTAGGAAAACAAACTAAGAAGAGGAAGCATAATATTTGAACACCCAGGTTTCTCAGTGATTCAAAAGGCTCTTAATCATAGATGCACCTACTCTATGCATACTGTTATTCAGAGGTCCAGGGTCATTTTTCACATATATCACTAAATTAATAAAAGAAGCAACTCTGTGTTTCAAGCAAGGCAGGAGATCTTTAAATTTGATTATTATTATTAATAATGTTAGTAGTAGTGAGACGGAACCTACATGATTCCATGATATGTTGACTTTCCAAAAGCTTTTATGAGGCTCAGGGATATGTACTATGTTTTGGAGCCAGGTAATCACCATAATTTATCTATACTTTGCAAAATGCACTCACATAAGGTCTGCACGGGATTTAATAGTCTAAATGGCTTATTAATTCACATTTCTAGCTGAGACACATTTCTGGTTTTAAACAAATAATTCTTTCTTAGTCTATTTTCCTGCTAAGAGGAAGATTTTTCTGAGGTACTGTGGAAAGAACTACTGCCTACAATACACAAAACTAAACCCAAATCTTTAGAAAATGCACTTTATCTACCTAGTGATCAATGACTGACTTCTTTACCTTTCTTGTGGGTAATATGTCACTGGGGCATTTTTTAAAAGCCCTCAACAGTGTTATAGGAATGGTTCCTTATATGCCTATTTAAAGTATTTTTCCAGGGCATTTCAAGTCAGGAAAATTGTTACTGATGAGCTTTTTGGATTTAAACTGAGCTAGGTGTAGCATGTGAAGGACACTCCAGCTCATGAACTTTTCACACTTCTTGTATCTGCAGAAAAGAGATGTCAAATAAACAAATATACTATATATCTATGCCACAGCACTTATCCTAATTGCAAGAAAAAATGTCTAGATTATCAGTCTGTATAAAAGCTCATGTATGGCTTTTAGCATTAAATATTCCATAGTTAGGGGCTTCATATTTTCATAGTTTACTGACATCTATGAATGCCTGATTTTGCTAACCAAAAAATAAAAAAATAAAAAATTAAACTTTCTGGTTTTAAATTATGAAAACATAGGGTGTCAACATAACAGGCAGCAGACCTTTGTGGTAGATGCTACCAAATCTTTAGGAATAAAGCAGCTGGATTTAGCGTATGGAAGGAAATGAAGATGAAAAGCTAATTTTTTATATCATCCTGAGTTTATGAGGATTCACTGTCAATCTTTTGAGGCCTCTAATATTCAGTATGCTTCAGAATTGGCCTCCAAGAGTATTGCAAGAACTTCCTATGTCTACTACATTTATTCATTGCAATTTATTTTTCTCAGTAATGAACTAATCAAGAAATTAACTGGTGTGAAAGTCCTGTAATTTTGTATTTTTTACCCTTTCACAGTGACATCTAAACAGCCATGAATATTCAAAGGGAAGGGAGGAGTTGGAAGAGGTACCCAGTTGCTCTAGACTTGCCCCAGGGAGAGTAGCATGCTTTACTACCAATCCAGGTGATGGAACCTGCATCTTTCCTGCACTGTCTGAAATTCTGTGAACAACGTAACCTGACAAGTGCTGCTAGAGAGAGAGCAGAGCTGGGATAGCTGCTGCCACCTTCAGCAGTGTACAGGATGGCAGAACTGGGGTTCAGCAGGGTTGGCCTGAGTGTCCCAGGAGTGCAGAGTTCAAGAGGAGAAAGTTGAACTTATCCTTTTTTCAAAGTTCCTTTTGTAAGATCCTCTGAACTAAATGAACTTATGCACATGACGGTCAGGATATAGTGAAATGCAGAGAGCAGTGTTAATGTGAACTGTGTACATTTCAAATTTTCCTACTAAAGGAAGTCCATTCACTATTCAACCCACAATACTAACTAATATGTTGAAAGAAGATGAGATGGGAGGAATGTTAGCCTCCAGTACAGTTCAAAGATAATTTGATGTAACAGAACAGGCAGAATCAATGCACCTTTTCAGTGCTTCTGAAAAATGTCAAGGGAAGAGGTCTCCTTGTCTGTGCCAGTGCTATATGCAGTCACTTCAATGACCATGCTTGCTGATTCAAAACATCTCATTTTCTGATTTTATTTTATGAAAGGTATCTAACCCAACTTAGAGAAAACAGTAGAAAATTATGCTTGTCATATTCAAAATGTAACAATCTAGAAGATACAGATGTAAGCTCTACACTTTATTTGACTTGATTTAGTGTTTAACTCAGACAAGAGGAAGTATCTGTAACTGCATACAGCACAAAGAGACTGCTAATTTTGTCATAGCTATAGTTGAAAATTGGCAGTACCTAAAGTTATCTAGTAATTGTTGTTTTAATTTATTTCACACTTTTGCGTTCATTTCTGTGAAAAAGAAAAGGGTAGGATAGACCATACTTACAAACTATGTTACATCTATGAAATTGTATTTGGCCCTTTTTAAAGTACAGGTTAGAAGGGTAGATGATTAGCTGTGAGTGGATCATTCATTTCTGGAAGTAAAGAGTATTTTAATGTGTGGTGGGCTGATTGCCTGATGCCCATAAGAGACACTTCATCACTCTCCTCCTCAGCTGTAATGGGGAGAGAAAATAAAATGGGGAGAGAAAATATAATGGAAGGCTCATGATGAGTCAAGATAAGGACAGGGAGAGATCCCTCACCTATTATAGCCATGAGGAAAACAGACTTAACTGGGCTGATTGTTAACAAATCTAATTGCCAATTAATTCAGAGTAGAATTATGAGAAACAAAAACTAAATCTTAAAACACCTTCATCCATTCCCTCCCTTCTTACTGGGCTCAACTTTGCTCCCAGTTTGCTCTATCTCCTGTCCCTGGGCAGTGCAGGGGGACAACAAATGGTGATTGGTGATTGCAGTCAGCTTGTCACACATTGCCTCCATCACTCCTTCACAATCTTCTGTTCCAATGTGGGTCCCTCCCATGGAATGCAGTCCTTCGGGAACATACTGCTCCAGTGTGGGCTCCTCAACCCATGGGACCACAGTTCCCACCAGGAAACCTGCTCCAGCATAGGCTTCCCACTGGGTCACAGCCTTTTTGTGCACATCCCCCTTCTCTGGCATAGGGTCTTCCGTGGACTGCAGGTGGAATCTGCTCCACCATGGACTTCCATGGGCTGCAAGGGCACAGCTGCCTCACCATGGGCTGCACCATGGGCTGCAGGGGAATGAATCTGCTCTGGCAGCTGGAGCACCTCCTCTCTCTCCTTCATTGACGTTGGTGTCTTCAGGCTTGTTTCATTCTTATATTGTCACTCCTCTCTTCCACCAGCAGTTTTTTCTCCTTTTCAAATATGTGATTCCAGAGATGCTACCACCATCACTGGTGATCTCAGCCTTGGCCAGCAATGGGTTTGTCTCAGGGCAAGTTTCTGGCTAAAAAAGGCAATATTCCAGCAGCTTCTCACAGAAGCTGTAGCCCCCCTCACTACCAAAGTCTTCCCACACGAACACAATACATAATGTTTAAGAGATATAGAGTGCATGTGCAATATAGTTTGATTTTGCATAAAAATATTCTAACATCTCTAAGTGAACACTCAACCTTTTTTTCCATTTATCTCCATGTATATTGTCTGAAAGCATTATGTGTGACACGGTTTAGCTCTGGTACGTCTGTTTAAAATGCACAGATATTTATTCTTTCATTTTTATTTACAGTGTAACAAACTTATTAGCATCTATCTAGTGCCCTTAATTTCATTTAAGTTCAATGAGGATAAAAATACTCCACACTTTGCAAGGTTTTTCCTGTAATAAATATTCATAATACTCTAGGCATTTATGCAAGATGATTTCTGTACACTTTATCCTGGAGACCTTTGTAACTGGTCATAACACTTCTCAATATGAGTAAGCTTTGTTGATTTATGCATGAATATTCATAACAATAAATGCTTGTAAAATTTAGCCTTTAGTTTATATCTTCACTTACTGTGCTTGAACATGAAGACTTGCTGCAGAAAATCTGGTTAGTTAATAATAGCAACACATAAAATTTGAAATACCAATCAGACTACTCTAAAGTCAGTAAACATAAGAAAAAAGTGTCAATTTTCCCAAAATAGCACCTAATACTGCTATGGCGGGGAAACTTGTAGTCTAAACAGTACCTGCAGCAAAACTGAAGAAGCTGCGTAGGAATATGATGTTAGGTGAAGGAAAGAAACTCGGAAGATCAGCAAGCAGCCCTCTAGGAGCTCTCTGGCAGGTACAACATTAACTATACCTAATGCCAAGAAAGATCAGTGCCAACTATGTAACATGTGAGCAGTGTTGCCTTTGCAGGAAGGCAGTCAGGAGGATTCTGAATTTCACCTGAAGTTAGAGGCAGCAGGAATTACAGAACTGGGCAGGTGAGGGTAAGAGGTGAGAGGAATACAAAGCAAAACAATAGGCAGAACTGAAGCTACAGGACTGTTATCTGTTATAAGGATCTACAAGGATCATATTTATTCCACATTTCATGGAAAGGAAGATATGGGGGATAATATTCTTGCATGTTTTCTTGTATCATGTCAGTTATATGAATTACTTTAAAACAGAAAAAGGCATGTGATATTTTCACTATTCCTTTTGTATATTTGATATTAAACAAACATTGTTATTCATAATAAGAGAAACAATGAAGTACGGAAAAGATAAGTCAAAATATTCATTGCAAATGTGTGACTTTCAATGTTAAAATTCAGCAGTTCATGCTGGTCAAGAGCAGTCCATAGACTTTTTGAATGCAGCATTATAATATTACCTCTATGTTCAGCTTGCTTGTCACTACCAGAGCAGTCCAAGCGTGTCAGTACCTAAACCTGGTATGTGCATATTTGTATTCATAGCATTCTTATTGTTTTTATATTTAATATGTGATATTGCTTGGTTCATAAAATTATAGCAAAATATTTGTTCCCCCAAACAAGAACATTAACAGCTAGTCTTTATTTAAACATAAGTGCACTGTTAGTTATGGTAAGTATGAGTTTGGAGGCAAATATGAAAGTTTGGCATGAAGAAGAGTATTCTGCCACAGCTTCATTCTCACTCAGGATAGAAAATTTTGTAAATGTTACTAATCCTCTTCCCTTGTGTAAGTGTATTGATTGCATGTGTGTAGCTCTTTATCTCTTTTGCAAATAAATCTCCTGTACTTGAGAAGTAGGAAAAGCAGAAGACCATCTGGGCATCATTGACCTACTCTTCTCTAATCTGGCACAGAGTTGTACAGCATATAGTTTATTTATTTATTTCAGTTTATATATTCTAGCTAGAATACATATTCAGGGGAATTTGGTTTGTTGTCACATTTTTTACTGTCGGTACACATTTTTCAGTAGAATTTACTCCTGAAAGAGTAGTTTTTTCCAAGTGTGAGTTTGTAAAGCCTCACAAGCAGTCCTCAATGAAGGTGTTCGTGTTAGAAGCTTGAGGCTAAAAACAGCTGAAAAATGAATACTTACTACCCCGTGTAATCAGTTATTTGTTCTGCAAGAAAATGCTATTAAATTAGTTTAAATGCATGCCATCTTCTCATTTGCTGGAGGTACAGAGAGAAGTAGATGAATGATCTTTCTACATTCACATTTCCCCTACTTTTTTAACCAGATGCCTTAGTTTCTTAGGTTAGAAATGCATTTAGACCAAGTTCCTGGTACCAACTTCTGTTTCAACACTAGATAAGATTGTCACAGAGTTAATTAGTTAAATCTAAATTAATGTATATTTTGCTGGATTTTTTCAGTTGATGAAGCTTAAAATATTCTCAAACACCAAAATGCTTCAAACTGTCTGAAAATCTATTTTTTTTTTATGAAAACAAAGGGAAACTCCTTTTAAAATAGTATAACTTATGAAAAAAAAGAGCACTACACATACAATTATTGTAAGATAAAACATAATTACCTCTAAACCAAGAGCAACATTATTTGCTTGTCTGTGATTATTACCATTATTAGTTCACTAATATATAAATATATGACAGAAATATATACAAGCAGACACACCATAAGAGTCTGGGACAGATTTTCATTCATGACATGACTGTTTTAAACTTTCTGCTTTTAGGAAGGACATCATTTTGGACCATAATAATGAGAAGAAAATTCTCTGAGGTGTAGGGAGGCTGCGGCAAATTAATTTCTCTTCTGCACAGTGCAATAAGATACGGTAGGCCTCTGCTAAATACTAAATCCAGGAAGTGTTCCAGGTTGGTTTAACTCATACTTATGATTGCCTTGTGCAAGTTCTGTCCGGCAGAATATGTTTTTTGCAGAGTAAGTTGGCCTAAATGCTGAAATACTTTGGTAGTAACTTACTAGAATAAATTCATGCTGTGGCTTTCTTGGCCTGTTATGGGACAAAAAGCTTACGATGGATTGTCAGTCCTGCTGCTTCCATGAAAATTTTTACCAGGAGAATTGGATAATTTAAATTATTAATATTTTAATTCAAATAGGTCTTAGGATTTCTTGGAAATACATCCCGCTTATATATACATAAATTATTAACTTTAAGAACTGGGTGTGTTGAAAAAGTGTAACTCAAGGGTCAGAAGCACAATAGAAACAGACATACCAGCCCTGAATTGCAGACATTTCCTTTCTCTAAGCTGACTTGAAAAGTTAAACCATTAGTCCACTGAAAGTTTTCTATGTATATCTGACAGTAATATAACATCAATAAATGATTTTTTTTTAATCAATAAAAAATTAATAGTGTAAGGAGTTATTAGCATAACCTGGAGCACAGGTTTCAGAGCAACAATACTCATCACATTCTTATTTGACAGCAGATACTCCTTAAAAAAATCTTTGCGAGGATCACCTGAAGAAGAATACTTTCTATAGTCAATGCCAAAATGCAACCCGTGTCAGGATTGTAAGTCCTGATAGTCTTGCATGTTTGGTCAATAAATCATAGCTTTCTTTTATAACTTGTGAGGAGCCTGGAAATTATCGAGTCTTAGTCTCTATTGCTTTGCACATAGCACAGTTGCAGGCGTCTCGTGTAAGATAGGCAGAATGCTGTCCTTCATAGTCATAGTGCTTAAGTATGTTCTGACTCGGCTTAAATTGGCAAGAAGACTTTCCTTCAGCATCCAGAATATTAAATGTTGGCCTTTCGGATGTTATTGCTGTGCAGTTAAAAAAAACTTACACAAAAAATATTGCAGGAAAAGTAATTCTGTCCCTCATCCAACACAAAAACACTCCTGAGCACCTCTATAAAGACCAAAGAGAAAATAGTGCTTTCAATTGAAGTTATCATTTGATTGAAGGCATGAATTGAAAAAGACAGAGATTTTTAGCTTCTCTATGCATACCTTGAACAACAGGTAAATTTAAGAGATGTGATTCCATACTTGAAATAAAGTTTAGACATTCAGAATAGACTTTGGTGGAAGGTGAGACAGAGGATACTGCATATTATCTTGATTATATGCATCAGGTGGGTGATTTTAAGTACAAATTCATGCAGGAAAAGGATGCTTTATTTCTATAGGTAGCTATCTCAATCTCAGAGGACTCACAAGGGACTGTGATAATACTGAGAAAAGCAAATAGACCCTGCTTATCAGCATAAGAGAAAAAATGAGCACTGAAAAAGAACTCACCATCCCAAAATGGGGAATCTGTGGAAGAATGTCACATGTCTGTTCCTCAGCGAGAAGATTTAATAGTTGCTCCCAAAACCTCACATCAACTGTAAGAGAAGAAATCAGTTTAGGATTGCCTCCCAAGGCCTTCTTGAGAAAATATGGCAGATGGGCATTCAGAGATCTGGCCACAGACCACACTCTCCTGAAAGATCTAAGCAGCATTTCAATCTCCAGGGCAGCACACTGAGCTGTCAGAGAACTCTGCACTGAAATTCTTAGATAGACCTTGCAGAATATCTCCTTTTCAAGAATCTGTTCTCTGATTCATTTGAGATCTAACATGGTAACAAGCAGCTCACTCGTTATTTCAGGGGAATTTAGCCAGAAAGTTTAATTAATCCAATTCCTTTAGGGAATAATAGTGGAATGTTTCTCATCCCTTGAAATGCTGCATTCAATATTCAGCCTATGGAATCTAATAAGATGAAATAGCCAGCCTGGAATGACTTGTTCTTAAAGTTTTGACTTAAACTAGAAAGATAAGCAGTTCTTGAAAAGCTGAAGAACAAATATTATTTTTAAAAAGTTATGAAATGAAAGAAAGTGCATGAAACGAAAATGCATGAAATCAGACCATACAATATTCTAGATGCTCAGCCATTTTAGTGGGTAAATTTAGATTGCGTATTAGGAAGAAATATGTGGAAGAGCACTGTGAGGCTGGTGAAACACTGGCGCAGGTTGTCCAGAGAACCTGGGGATGGTTCCTGGAAATGTTCAAGGACAGGTTGAATGGAGCTTTGAGCAACCTGGTCTAGGGAAAGGTGTCCCTGCCTGTGGCAGGGGTGGTTGAAAGTAGATGATGTTTAAGATTCCTTTTAAACCTAAACATTCTATGATTTTCTAACTGAATGAGACACACCATTTTCTCATTGGTGCATTTTTCTAAAAGGAAAATTGTTATAGTATTGCATACTCCTAGATCCTCAGAATTTCCTGTATATATAGAAAAATTGGAGTGTAGACTGAACTACTGTTCTGCTGATGACAAGGAAAAACTACTTGAGCTTTCTGCTTGTTTACTAGCATTCAATCAATCAGAATTTTAGTAAAGAATCAATCCTAACATTGTGTTTTGCTCTCTGTGGCATTATCTTCTGTCCTCCTTAGAAACTTCGTTAACTTCTTGCCATATATTGTCATGAATGTCTAGAATCTCCATTTCAGTTTCCTTTCCTGGTTTTCATGGAAAGCAAGACAGTTAATCATACCTTTTCAAGTGTGTTTCCGCATAGCTGCTGACAAAATCTTTCTGCATTTAAGAATATCATCATGTCTTCCTAAGCCTTCTTCAAAGGAATCACTTAACACATTGTGGCACCTAGAAGGTTGTTGTCTCATGCATCTTATTTCCAGGGAGCATCAAGGTTAGGCACAACACTGCAAAGGAAGATGAGGTGAGAGGTGAGGCAGGCAACATAGATCCCCTGTGCCTGCTCAGGGCCAGTCCAACAGGTCTCTGACAGTGGACAGGATCAACAGGAACCCAGCAATCACCAGGCACCTCCACAGTGATGTGGCAGGTCCAAGTCACAGCTGGAAGGTCAAGTCTCTGGGTCAGCATCCAGGGACATACTGACCTCCTCTGCCAATGAAACCTGGCAATCTTGAAATAAAAGAATTTGAGCTAACAGAAAAATCAATTAGCTTTCACTTCGGTTTCCTCTGCCTCAAAGGGAATGCTTTTTTTTTTTTTTAATTGGGAGAAAAATGAGATATTTTTGTTCTCTTATGGTAGCAGCAATCAGAAAAAAAAAACCTGTTGGGACTGGCAACAATTATGCATTTACACAGAGTTGTCAGGTTCAGAGTTTCTAAAATATGCATTACTGAGGTTAAATTTTCCAGGCAAGTATCTAGTTTCTAAGTTTTATGACTGTTAAGGAAATCTGGGCCAAGAGGTCTTAAACTTGTGTTTGCTTTGTTCTCTGGAATAGAATTAAACTTATTTCAAGAGAAACTGTAAGACAAACAGAAATTTCCCAAGCAGGCTGCATGATATGTCTCGGATCAATAGGACCATAGCACTTCCAGCCATCTAAGGAGAGGAAAAAACTAAGAGAAGAAACAGCCTAAATCAGTTCTTATAATATGTCTTTACTTTTTCTCCTTTATTAAAGCAGTCTTGGTTGTGTCCATGTAATGTTAGGCATTGCTGTTCTTACTTGAGCAATGGTTTAGGAAGCTAGGTTTAAGAATACAACTGTGTTTCATTTTCAAAGGGCAAGACAGTGCCTACTAGAGGCCAGAAAAGTGAGAGCTCTCCAGGATGGGTCTTGAATGAAGAAAAAAGGACCAATGGTTGACCATTATATTACTTAAGTATCACTGCTTCATAGATAGTGTATCTACCAACTTCTTTGCAAAATCTCTTACAAAGGGTTCTTGATTTGTTAAATGAATGGAGGAGGGGTTGTAACTGTGCCTGGTATCCTCTTAGCCCCTTTCTAGAAAGTAGCAGGCAATTAAAATTTAACTCCTGTGCAATCCTGTTCATGATATGCAGTATCATGCAATGGGGTGTATTTAGTTTGTGTTAATCAGAGTTCTTCTGTTACCTTTTCATCTACAGTATACAGTATATGAACAGTAGTTTCTATAGCACACAATACTAACCAGAAGTGACAACCTTCCGGTGTCCCACGCCAACAGAAATTGTACACTTTCATGGCACTATGGAAATGAATGCGTATCACTGTTACAACAACACGTTACCAAGACTTAATTTCCAAAGCACCTGTCTGAACCTTGTGTTTCCTAGTACCCTTTGTTTTTTCTCATGAATTTTCGTGCCAAAATTGAGAAGCTGCAGAGTTGTAGTCATATTTCAGAGCAGATGGTCAAACCTACTGCTGCGTCCAAGTAGGCTGGTGGGCATAGTAATCTGATGTGTTTAGAGATATGATAGCAAGCCAAGCATCTCTCTTTACTCACCACCTAGGGATTCACTCTCAAGTACAGCGAGATCCCCCTCTGAGTAGACTAGTTGCCAGATTTAAAAACATTTGCTGGAATGTTTTCTGAATTGTATTTTTTTCAAGAAATAATACTGCTTAATAGCCTCATTTTCACAGACACTTTTTAATGTGTACTCTTTAAAAGATGCTAAGTGTAAATACGTAAGCTTCACATCAGCACCACGCTGTATTTTGGATATTTCACAATTTTTGCCTAAGAAGAGACATTGTGACCCCTCTTCCATGACATAACTGGACATCTGCTTGCTCGACCAGCTGACTCAATTAATTCTAAAGGTGGTTCCTGGCAGGGAAGAGGAAACTAGCATTTGCGATTTCCTGATGATCTTACCCAAATGGGTATTCCCAATTTCTGTCCAACATAAGGTCAAAATAAAATTTCATTTTCTAAAACACGGTTCATTATTTTTTGCAGTGCTTTCCAGACTCACAAATGTTACCATCTCCAGATCTCATTAATACAGATCAGAAGAGCAGTGTGCTTGATCTCGACTTCTGGATGACACAGTGACTTGTTCAATCAATGAGATTATAATTATTGTTTACCTAATTCTATCCATAGAAACTGTGCACCAGAAAATAGTAAAACCTCACTTCTATTACACAATACACATTTCTAGTAGCACTTCTGCTTTCTTCAAAACTGTACATTCTTATATTGGAAGACAAAACTCAGTACTACAGAAGTGAGTCTTGATATGCAAGTATCATTCCAGAAATATTTTCCGAAAGTTTCCCACCTTTGAGGAAGTAGTGGTATCAATTAAGCAGCTTTTGTACTGTTCAGGAAAAACTTAGCTATACAAAAAGTTTCTTAAGACTTTACAATCAAATCTAAGTGTGATTATTTTACCCTTATAACACAGACCACTGAAAATTAGTTTGAGTTCATGAAAGAGGTTGGTGATTGTGGAAGATACATTCTAGGTGCAGCTTTTCTGAAGCAAAAATCACTGTGAATATGCAAGAAATCACATAGGTTTTCAACCCAACCTCATGATACATGATGTTATTATTGGTATCATTAGAGTAGGAATATTCTTTATATATAAGTAAGTGTGCATCAGGTTTTGGAAATTTGGGAGTATAATAAATATTAACACCATGCAGCACAAAGAATAATAGTCTTACACAAGTTATCCCATTAGCTAAAAATTAATCACTTCCATGCATTCTAGAGAAGGCCTAAGAAAGGAATATACAGCTCCAAGCAAGATTCAGATCAGGTTTTGCTCTAAAATATTAGTGCTGGGAGCCCTGTAGCTAGTCAGTCACCATTTAGTGGAAAAATCTCCTCCAATTTCTTATTGATGTTCATTCTTTTTCACAAGTGTGTGGAGCAGGAGAACATGGAATTCATAATATAACAGATTTTTTAAAGGAGTTGAGTTTTGAAAGAACAAATGAAAACCAAGTTACAGGTTGAAGACCTACCCTGAGTTTCTGGCTATGTGCATAGCATAAAGGGCAAAACAGTTGTACTGAAACAGATTGTTCAAGGCTTCATTCAGCTTTACCAGCTACATGCAACATAAGTAGCCTAGTGACACATGCTTCCCACAGAATCTAAATCTAGCCCTCTAATACAGGGTTTCTAAATTGTTTAAAGGGACATTAGCCATTTCTCATGTAGTTTGGAATTCTTGTGTCATCAGTTTTATGAAAAAGCATGTTACACCACCAACAGGTGCATTTGTAGTATTATTAGGAATAAATAATTCTGGCTTATGATGTCAAAACCTGCATCATTTTGCTTTCAAATAGTGATTCAGTGAAAGCCAGTATAATTTATATATCAGCATCAGAATTTTACTTCTAGATTTCAATTTGTTTCTTCTTGCAGTCAACGTTCATGTACAAAAAGAGTGTGGGGCAGAGTATAATCAAGGTATCACACATGCATTACACATTTAGCTGTATTTCTTAAAGAGGAGCAGGTACTACACAATGGAATGCAAGTTCATTATTAGAAAAGGGGATGGTACTATTTGGTAGGGTTTAATTTGGTTATTTTTCTTTCAGTTCGGTAGATTGCTTATTTTATTTTATTTTTTCCCAGCAGCAATTGTTTTAATATATATTTATTATATTTTAGTTTTCACTATCAAGACACCTTGAGAGTCTGTCCTCCTCATTTATTAGAATGGCAAAAATTAGTTCATGAGGTTCCCAGTTGCCTAAAACAAAGTAAGATTTGTTGGAAATAAAGCAGCATGTTGACTGAATAGCGATTTAGAGATGAGGAAGCTTGTTATGGGTAACTTTGCCGTGAGCAGTAGATATTTTTGAATATAGATAACAAAGTGAGAATTTTGATGTACAGTAAAAAATTACCATCCTTCTATTTCTACAAATACTGAAAAAAAATGCATTCAGCTTTGTTAAAAATAAACATAGAATCCGAAACTCAGAGAATGGTTAGGGTGAGAGTGGAAAGGACTTTAGGGTCATGTAGTTCCAACCCCCTACCATGGGCATGGATGACTCACACTAGACCCTGCCACCTAAGGCTCTGACCAACCTGTTCTTGAATGCTGCCAATGCCAGGGATGGAGCATTTACCACTTCTTTGGGCAACCTGTTCCAGTGCCTCACCACCGTCATAGTAAATAACTTCTTACTTACATCTAAGCTAAACATCCCCTCTTTCATTTTAAATCCATTGCTCTTTGTTCTACTGCTACAATCCCTGATGAAGAGTCGCACTCTGGCAGATACTGGAAGGCTGCTATGAGGTCTTCACGCAGCCTCCTCTTCTTCAAGGCTGGACTACCCCAACTTTTCTTGGCTTGTCTTCGCCAGGAGATGCTTGAGCCCCCTTATCCTCATGGCCTTTCTCTGGAGTTGCTCTATCAGCTCCATGTCCTTCTTATGTTGAGGACACCAGAACTGCACACAGTACTCCAAGTGTGGTCTCATGAGAGCAGAGTAAAGGAGCAGGATCACCTCCTTCAATCTGCTGGTCACTCTCCTTTTGACACAGACCAGTACCTTAGTGTCATCTGAAGACTTGCCAAGGATGCACTCTATCCCAGTGTCCATGCTGCAAATAAAGATGTTGGACAGGCCCAGTCCCAACACTGACACCTGAGGGACACCACTCGCTACCTGTCTGCAGCTGGGCATTCAGCCATTGACTGCAACTGCTTGCATGAGTCCATCCAGCCAGTTCTTCATCCGCTGGATGCTCCATCTACCAAATTCATGTCTCTCCAGTTTAGAGAAAAGTACGTCACATGGGACAGTGTCAAATACTTCGCACAAGTTCAGTTAGATGATGTCAGCTGCTCTACCCCTATTCATCAGTTCTGTAGCACTGTCATGGTTTAGGCCATAAATCAGCCATGCAGTTTGCTACATGGAGAATTGAAAGAATGCAACTCCCACAGGTTGGGATAAGAACAGTTTAATAACTAAGGTATAACACAAACCACTACTGCTACCACCAATAATAATGATGACAAGAGAAATACAAGGGAAGAGAATACAACAACTCACCACGTATACCCAGCCCGACCAAGCCATGCACCCCAACCACCCTTCCAGGTCTCTGCTCTCCGTTTCTGCATCCTGGGCATGACGTGCTGTGGGATAGAATACCTCTTTGGTCAGTTTGGGTCAGGTGTCCTGTTTCTGCTTTCTCCCGGCTCCCCCTCCTCCCTGCCAGAGCACAAGGCTCAGAAAGTCCTTGGCCAGGTCAAACATCACTAAGCCGTAACTAAAAACATGGTGTTATCAGCAGTGTTCCCAGGCAGAAAGTCAAAAACACAGTGCTGCACTGTACCAGCTACCGAGAAGGAATAAAAATGACTGCTACTGCTGAACCCATGACAAGCACCATTATAGAAGGCCACCACATTGGTCAGGCATGATTTCTCCTTACTGAAGCCATATTGGCTGCCACCAACCACATGGCTGTTTTTCATGTGCCTGAGCACGTTTTCCAGGAGAATCTGCTCCAAGACCCTCTCAAGCACAGAGGTGAGACTGACAGACCTGTAGTTTTCCTGTCTCTTCCATTTTCCTCTTCTTGAAAATGGGATCAGAGCACTTGCTGGTGAAGACTGAGGCAAAGAACCTCAGCCTTCTCCAAATCCGGGGTAGCCAGTTCTCCCTTGTCCTTCCAGAGAGGGCCCATATTATCCCTAGTGTGTCTAGTATTAGAAACATACCTATAGAAGGCCTTCCTGTTTGACATCCCTGACCAGACTCAATTCTAACTGGCCTTAGCTTCCGTGACCTGGTCCCTGGCTTCCCAGACAATGTCTCTGTATTATTCCCAGGCCACCTGCCCTCATTTCCACTTTATATAATCTTCTTTTTCCCTTCTAAGTTTTCTCAGCCACTCCTTATCTATTCATGGAGGGCTCCTGGCCTTCTTTCCCCATTTCAATCTTGTTGGAGACACCATTCCTGAGCTTGGAGCAGGTGATCAGGTGATCCATCAACATCAACCAGCGTTCTTGGCCCCCTGCTCTTTAGGGCTTTATCCCGTGGAACCTTACTGAGCAGGTTCCTGAAGAGTCTGAGGTCTGCTCTCCCGAAGTTCAGAGCAGAGAGCTTGCTGCACACCCTTCTTATTGCCCTGAGGATGACGAACTTAACCATCCCATGATAGCTACAACCAAGGCTGCCTTGGAGTGTTATGTTCCCAACCAGCCCTTCCCTGTTGGTGAGCACAAGGTCAAGCATGGCACCTCTCCTCATCAGCTCCTCTATTATATGCATGAGAAAGTTGTCTTCCACACAATTAAGAAACCTCTTAGATTACTTGTGCCAGGCTGTGCTGTCCCTCCAACAAATATTGGGATGGTTGAATTCCCCCATGAGGATAAGGGCCTGCAAGCATAAGGCTACTCCTATCTGACTTTAGAGAGCTTCATGCACACAGTTCTGATAGAGCAGCCTGTAACAGACCTCCACAGTAATGTTCTCCATCGCAGTTTTCCCTTTGACCCTAACCCACAAGCTCTCTGTTGACTCATCACCTATCTTCAGGCAGGCTTCCATACTCTCCAGCCTATCACTGACAGGAATAGCTACACCTGTACCTGTCTGCCTGGTCTGTCTTTCCAAAATAGCCTATAACCTTCCATTCCAGCACTCCAGTCACAGGAGCCATTCCATCATGTTTCTGTGATTCCACTAATACCATATCCTTGTAGCCATGTACACATCTCTATTTCCTCTTGTTTATTCCCCATACTATGGGTGTTTGCATAGAGTCATCTGAGCGAAGCTTTGAATAAAGCCAACTCATTGGATGCAGAGCCTGAAGTAGGTCTGTATTACTGTGAGTGTTCATTACAGATGCTGGCATCTTACTGACAGTGTTGGGATGGATTGGTCCCCCTTTCCCCAAAAAATCCAGTTGCAGAATAGGGACTGCAGTTGCAAGTGCTTCGATGTATTTGTGAGACAAACAGGCAGTTATAGAGAAAATATGCAAGGACTGAACATAAAGTGTTGGTTATCTTGTTCAATTGTGGCATTTTTTGTAAATGGCTTTGGTTCATATTAAAGTGCTATTGATAGGGAGGACATTATTCTTCAATTAACAGATGAAATTAAGGACTCATTTATTTACAAATGGATTTATTTTGCCATGAGGAGAAAAAAAAACTCTGCAACAAAGACTTGTGTCTCCGGGTAGATGGGAAATTATTTTTACTCTCCAGGCTGTTTTTTGAATGAAGCAGCTACATCTTAAAGTGAGAATTACTCCAGTAGATCTTTGTGTTTCTGAAAAATATTTAAAATGATTGCTGCCATAAAATATTCAATTCCACTTTCATTCCTCACCAAATGCTGCCTCGTCAGATGCATTTTGATAAAAGGCTATGCCATTTTTCTTTAGAACACTAGGGATATTAATACTTCTATTACCTGCCTCTGGGAATGCTTTGAGAGATGATTATTAATGCATACAAAGTAAAGTGCTACAGCAATAGAAGGCATTGTAGTATTGACATATGAATACATATGCAGTGTTCACTTTTCTTTATTAAAGAAGTGTCAGTTCCACTCTTAAAAATGAGTTGAAATTTGCATATAATAATAATTCATGTCAGTAAATGATCAGTAAAGAAAACTTTTATTCAGATTTATTCATGTAGGTTGTCAGATTCCTATAGCCATTTGGAAAAGGTATGTTTACATAAGTTAGGAACATCTCTGATTAGATTTAACTATAAATCCAAAAATTAATTCATGAACTTTGAGTTCGTAAACTCATTAATTTCTTTGGGTCGTTTCAAGCAAGTAACCAATTAATTAGTTCAGCTTATTCAAACAGGATTTATGTATATCTCAGGTCTGATGTGGCAACTTAGCACAGTTTTTGTGCCAAAAAAAACCCACAGTCTTCATTCCTTTTTTTTCTTCACTCCCTCAACTGACTGAAGTGAGTATACAAAGCCTTTTTGCATAGTCTTTCAATATCTCCCATTATGTAACCTAGGATCTCAAGGAACAAGATGGCAATATGGAAGGTAAGCAAGGTAGCAACTCTACTGAAAACGACTCATTTTCAAGCATGCTTTACCTCAGTCATTTGAAATAAAAGCATGCTTGTCCTGGATAGCAGTCATTTTTCTCCTTCGTAGTATCTGCTGCAGTGCTGTGGTTTTGACTTTCAGTCTGGGAACAGCGCTGATAACACCAATGGTTTTAGTTGCTGCTAAGTAATGTTTACTAGGACCAAAGACTTTCTGAGTCTCATGCTCTGCCAGGGAGGAGGGTAAGCTGGGAGGAAGCAGAGGCAGGACACCTGACCCAAACTAACCAAAGGGGTATTCCGTACCACAGCACATCATGCCCAGAAACTGGGGGGTGTTACTCAGAAGGCACAGATCGCTGCTCGCATCGGGCTGGGTATTGGTTGGGGGGTGGTGAGCAGTTGTATTCTCTTCCCTTGCTATTTCTCTTATTGTTATTATCGGTGGTAGCAGCAGCGGTTTGTGTTATGCCTTTGCTGCTGGACTGTTCTTATCTCAACCCATGGGAGTTACTTTCTTTCAGTTCTCCTCCCCATCCCTCCAGGAGTGAGGGGAGGAAGAAGGGGAAGAGCAGAGGTAGAGAGAGAGCAGCTACATGGTTTGGAGTTGATGGCTGGGCTTGAACCATGACAGGGAGATATGGAAAGCTACTGCAAGAATGTGAACTTAAAATACTACAAAATTCAGGCTAGAAAAGTAGTTTCAAAGACTTCCTTCACTTTCAAACTGAGGATATAGCTGCCTACTTTTTGCCCTGTGTAACAGGATTCAGGCAGCCTAACTTCAGCTAAATAAAGAGTATTATTTCTGTATTTATCAGGGAAGTCTTCCAATAGTGCAGGAATCCTCACTGTATTTTACAAAGTTATGTTAGCTAAGACCATCAGAAAGGTTCAGCTTAAAATGGCTCTTTGTATTTCTAAGGTCTGGGGTTTGAATTTCACAGAGCTAGCTTTTGCAGGATAAATACTGTGACATTAAATATTAGCAGCATGGTAGTTTACATGGCAGCTCAGCATTTCTCAGATAGTGGTTGGCATCAGAATTTGTAGAGAAGATGAAGAAAGTATTGAGAGGATGTTTTGTACTCGACAAAAGAATGCAGTTTGGTTGCAATTTCACATCCATCAACTCTCTCATGCCAACTGCAAACATGAGGAGAGAAAAAAGTCCTATTCCTTGTTGCTGCCTTACCATTGATTTACTAGGTGCTCACCACTGATACAGTTCTTTAATCTTTAGTAGAATGGGTTCTTTGAAAACTGTATGTTTTAAATTTTCTGTCACTAGGTCCTTGCAACTTGTCAATTTGTGCCTCAAACAGTGCCTCCTAGGACATCCAATCTTCTGTTGCCTTTAGTTTGGTCATCTTTTCAAAAATTACTGACGGTGAGTCCATCAAAAACATACATTCATGCTGTATTTTTACTAAATCAGCAGGAATTTTGCTGTCATGGTCAGTGATAGCAGAATAAAGCCAGCATGGCTACTCCTATGCTGGGAGTATCCATGGTACACACTTCTACCCATAATTTATGCTATAAATTTCACAATTCAGAATTCTGTCATCATTTAAGAACTAATGTGTGCAGCAGTCCAGTTGTGTAAATAACATTGGTGTTCAATTTTTACTATTATAATATGAGAAAGAAATGCTAGAGTAACAAGGAGGGGAACAGATACTTTGTAAGATCTCAAACTATTGTACTAAATTCCCAAAAAAGTTTTAGAAAATTGTTCTGCTTTCATTATATATTGCAATGACTCAAATATTGTGAAAATTAGGAAAGTGAAGTTAAACAGTTGTTTTCAGCAATCCAATTCTTTCTCTTCTTTAGTTTATAACTAGACTGAGTTTCAATGTCAAGAGAAATCCTTCACTTAAATTTTCATTCCTGGATCTTCTTAAAACTGGAGCAATATACATGCAGTCAGTCTCTGACTATCTAAGCAGTAGTAGATGAGTACTCATGGAATTTGTTTTAGACAGCTATTTCAGTAATGTTGCGGAAAATTTTCTTAAATATCAACACACTAACTTAATAGGAACAGGAATATTTAAATAGCTATCCATTTCAAGGTAAAATAATACTCCCACAGAAGGCCCTGGGAGTTTTAGTTGCTATGCATTTTCTAGCTGATTCATTTGAAACTAGATTCCAGCCCTCAAGGCACAGTTCAGGGATTAAAGACAGAGTGAAAGTTTTTAGACCATCATTTCTGTATGTATGTGAAAAAGTGATTTATTTCAACTAATCATCCAACTTTATATTTAGCATTACACACTTCTTTAAAGTTTCACTTAGAACACAGATTCCAGAATTTTACAGAAGACGAGTCATTTTGTTAGTTTTAGGAAGAGAAACATCTGCAATACATTACAGAAAACGTTGCTGTTGCTTTATTTTCCTTGATGGAAAGAGATTATATTTTGAATTGGCTCCTTAAGAAAACCACACGAATTAATCTGAATTTTTTACTCACAATGAGACTTGATTATTCATTTTTAAGATGAAAAAATGTGAAAGTAGGGAATATAAAACATGGGCTAACCACTAAGCTAGGATGACACAAAGGTGATTAGTGCAATTGGCATGCTCAAGAGATGAGATTCTGTCCACAGCAACTTAGACAGGCTAAAGAGTTGTGCCCATGTGAACCTCCTGAATTTCAATGGGGCCGAATGCAGGTCCTGGGGGACAGAACAACCCCCAGTATTAATACAGGCTGAGGAATGAAGAGATTAAGGGCAGGCCTGAGGAGAGAACAGGTGGGTAAAAGATGTGACATGAGCAGGCAGTGTGTGCTCGCAGCCCAGAAGGCTAATCACATCTTGAGCTGCATCCAAAGGTGCGTGGCAACAGACCAAGGGAGGTGGTTCTGCCCTCTCCTGTGTTTTGTGGGACCCCACCCACAGTGCTGGGCAGAGCTGGACTCCTCAGTACAAGAAGGACATGGACCCTCTTCAATGGGTCCATGAGAAAGAAGAAGGGCCACAGAAATAATCAGAGGGCTAGAGTACCTCCCCTGTGAGGAAAGGCTGTGAGAGCTGGGGTTGTTCAGCCTGGAAAAAAGAAGACACCAAGGAAACCTTACTGTGGCCTTTCAGTTCTTTAAACGGGCATGTAAGAAAGACGAGAGAGACTTTTTTGCAGGCCCTTTTGCAATATGATGAGGGGTAATGGTTTTAAACTACAAGAGAGCAGATTCAAGCTGGATGTGAGGAAGACATTTTTTTATGAAGGTGGTAAAATACTTAGCAGGTTGCCCAGAGGCAGCATCAGCTACTAGGAAGAAAATTAACTTTATCCAAGCCAATACCAAGACAAACTTATATGAGAAATTCATGGAGTCCCAAACGCTGCTGGTGAGGTATTTGTTAAGCAGTACTGTGAAGACTGGTGTTGATTTCAAAGTTATGAGGCTATCTCAAGAAAAGCCTGACTACCAAGATGGATATCAAATTTTCAGTATATATAGAAGTAGATCACAAGAAGTTTGGACAGTAAATATCTCCAAAAGTGAAGGTTTCCCTGGTATTGTGTTTATGTCTTCTCTGAAACTAAGAAGTTATTGTCAGCTGTGAATCTGTAACGTAAGAAACTCTGCATAAGAAGCTGTAATAAGATCATAAATTCATTTCATAGTAAAAAAAAATAAATAAACAGAACTGAGAAACCAGTTGCGTTTAGTTACTCTGAGTAGTATTTGAAATTGGCTACCTATTACCTTTGCCATATTTTAGCATTATTCACAGTACATCCTGTCCTATCCTCTGTTCCCCAGAGAGAACAATTAAAAAAAATGGTTTGTTTTGCTACCAGGATGATACACAGACCCCAGATACACTTTTTACTGCCATGTTGAGGAGTTACTCAAGCCTTTGTTTGCAAAATATTCCCCTTATAGCATAATTGTTATGTGACTGTTGATTTGAGTTTTAATTGCCTGATAAATTGAGCATAAAATCCTGTGGTAAAAGAGGAAATAAGAGTAAAAGAGGATGGTGCTCTGTCAATTCAAAGTAAAAGCATTTTTCTTCTTACAAGCAGGAAATATTTACATTGAGTCCAGGGACACTGCTGTTCTAGGTAGCAGTATGTTAGAAAGCCAGACGAGGAGAAATATGTCCTTTTGAATTCTTCTTTTACAGCTTTTCATTATACTCATACGGAAATTATTAGAAAACAATGATTTCTGGTTATGTCACCACTGTGCTGCAGTCTTGGATTATGCTTACCCAGATGCAAGACCTTAAATTTGTCCATGTTAAACTTCATATCATTCTTGTTAGGCCATTCTTCTGGCCTATCCAGGTGATACTGCAAGGCATCTTTCCCTTCTGATGATTTATTTGATTATACATAGATATTTTTTATGTGTATGGAAATGCAGTAGATAAACATATGTTTGAAAGTTATGTATATGTCATATACATAAAAATATGTGCACTGAAAGTATGAAAACAGCTGTATGTGTACTATCAAAAAAATACAAAAAAATCTCTCCAACTTTCTGTCTGTGATATTCCCTTGCTATCTTTCTAGAGCACATCAGAGCACCTCCCCCATTACCTTGAAAATAGAAAGGATAGATAAAAGGGAGTGAGGATGTTCAGATTTTGCATTATGAGGATGGAAGACACACCTGGAAGACCATTTTCTGTGACAATACATCTTCTTTTCCTTAAGATCTGTCAAATAAACATTATGACTTCAGCCTTTTTCCACACCTTAGGTAAAAGATTTAGAAGAATGGAGAAATTTCTATGAATCATTGCTGTGAACCTGAAAGCTCTACATATTTTCTTATGAGGTACTTGTGAGGAATAAAAGGTGAAGAGCTTAGGATTTACACATGATTCACACTCCTCCTTCATAGGGTGATTCTATGATCCAATCATCTCAAATTATATTAACGTTTTGGTATGTTATTTGGTGCAGTATTAATCGACCACGTTTATCAGTAGACCTCTTTAATGTTTGCTTTGATGACTACTTTCAAAGGACATCGAAAGGATAAAGCAAGAATCCTGAAAAACAAATGTGCAAAGAAGCAAGTATCAAAACAAAAGGAAGTTTCCACATGCATCTTGGACATTTAGTGGAGGTTCAGTGTTCCAGAAAACATGGAAAACCAGATGTGATCGTTTAGGAGATTTGGTTCAACTCTTGTGAGAAAGCATGTCTTCCTCATTAGCTTAGTACTTGTGGTAGTACAGACTGATTTTGACTACTTGATCGAATCGTGTTAGTTTTTCTTAGAGGCCAGAGACTGAATGAAAGTGTAGGCTTTATTACCTTTTTCAATCTCATCACCTAAGCCTTGTTAGGAAAAGTAAAGACATTTGGTTTGGTAGTGGCTCTTGCCAAGTTTCCGCTAAATAGTGGTGCTGTTTCTGCCTCTAATCATCAAATCCTAAAATGATACTAAAAACTACTTATGAATAGTTATATATGCCTACAAAAGTAAATACTAGGGGTTTTTTTTTTCTAGAAATACTATAATTATTCATAACAGAATTATTCTAGGTGGTTTATCATTATACTGTATCTGTTGAAATCTTTGGTAGTTTTCTGCAAGAGACTCTTGAATTCATTGCAGCATTGTTATTCAGAGGTCCTATATTGCAATGCTACTTTTGATGCAATAAATAACCAACCAACTAGTTACTGCAGTACATTTAATTTGAATTAGGTCTCCTATTCTTTTAAGTATCACAAAGGCATAACATATAATAACAAAGAGATTAAAGACAAAACAACACAGCAGGAATTCTATACATAACTTTGCTTATTTTCTGATGGTAACCTACAACAAGTTTCAATCAACACTTCTTGCTTATCCATTAGTAGCCCTGTATAAACCAATACAGAAAGGCTGTGTTATTCTTCCTAACTGCGTTTACCTTGGGGAACATAATTTCCAAGAGCAAGAAAGATAGGTAGGCAGTTACCATTGAACACCATGGATTAGAAAATGAAGTAACAATCACATCCCTCCAATCTCCATATATTACAAGAATTTCAAGATGTTATCTGGAGTGGTCCAATTTACTGTGTCTGTGGAACTGTTGGCATGTTATACAGTTAAAGTGACTTTTCGGTTTGGATATGTGAAACTATATAAGTCTCCAAAAGAAGTATATGTCCTCTTATCAACTCTAAAGTCCTTCTAGATTCTCCAGGCTCTTTAGCTGCATACACCACTTCTGTCCTTTGCACCGTCATCAGCTGTTCCCACGAAAACTACTGCTGAAAAAGTGGATCTGTCTTCTCCAGAATAAGGCTACTTTTTAAGCTCTAGGAAACCTGCTACCTCTCTGGTCTTCATAAATAGTGACAGGTCAGGTGGAAGCTAACAGGGATGAATTCTGAATATTCTACACCTAAAAAAGGCCAGCACTTTTTTTTCCACTCCAGTCATCAGATAGAAGGAGCTGTACAGCACATGGTGTGGTGAGGTGTAGGCCAGAGCTGTTACTTGAGAATGATATCCTCATGTTAAATGTGCAAGAGGACACCATTTGCACAAGAGTACTGTCAGCAATGCTATTTCTTGCCTAGACAAGTACAACATGATAGACTCTCTGAGAGAGCTGCCATTTCTGATACTTCTATAACCTGGGCAAAGTCTGCAAAAAACATAATTCTGATGGGAGATAACATTGCTGCTGTATATGTCAGTGAGACTTGCTGTGTGTCTTGTACTGCCAGGAAGAGGTAAGGGGTATGTGCCTCATGAGCAAGGCAGGACATTTATTCACTGCTACCTAGTGTCATTCCATTCCATACCATAGATGCTCATGTAACTTCCAAGTTCGGCAGCACTGACTTCAGATCCATGTGAAAGATAGCCTCCCTCCCAGTGCATCTCCAAAACCACCAGCTTTCTCTGCCACTCTGGAGGCAATGCCTCCTGGAAGCCACCATAATTCACACAAACAGCTACTCAGTGTTAATTATATATTCACATATTAATAGGCCTCTGCTAAATTATTTTAAATACTTCCATTCCAGTTTTAGAAATGCAAACATATTTTTAACTTGTAAAAGTATGAAAGGGTCATGCATGGGGTGTTGCATGTTTCCTATTGAAAATAAGGACATTTTTGACAGATGCAATATGGCAGAATGCATTAAGATAATTAATTGATGTTCATTCCAGGGTTTGTTTTTTTTATTACTCAGCATGGCCTCTGTTTCATGCATAAAAGACTAATCAAAACTGAATTAGTTTATAGACTGAAAACACTCAGTTTTATCTTTCCATGGAAAACTTATCTAGTCTAAGTTGATTGGTACATTGATGTAAAGTATAATATTTTTTCACTTGAGTCGAAAACTGACTCAAATATTTCAGTGCAGTCAGAGGTTTCTGTTGTTTTCACAGCTTTCTGAACAAATAATTCTTTTTTTTTTTTTTTTTTCACTTTTCTTCTTCACATAAATAAATTTTTTTCCAGGACCCAACATCTGGCACTTAAGGAATGAACAGGAAAACTGTGTTTGTAGGATTACAGAACAAGCTGAGAAGGAAAATTTATGCAGAGTTTTGTAAGTTTAGTGAGGCAGAAAATAGATAGGGGTGCAGAGAAGAAATGATGTGTCAGTCAAAGCTAAGCATACAGACATAAGCTTCCACAACACAAGAGCAGTCATGTGCTTTCTTAGCTTTTGTGACTTAAACAGTTACTTCTGAGTTTGGGTGAAACAGCAGCTTTGCAGAGATCATACTTTTAAGTGACTATATCATATTCTTAATTGACTTTAAAAGTCTTTCTTGAAGCCTACCAAAAGCAAGAACAAAGCTGCCTCGAAAGGTGTTAGAGATGGTAAAATGGATTCAAGGAGGGGTCCCAAGGGGAGGAAAAGCTTTGCAGCTGAACACTGTAACCTGGCCATCCCTTTCCCTTGTATAAACTAATTTTCTTCAAATTCGTAATTTCATCTCAATACAAACAGTTTTTCTGCAGCATAGTATAGGTCAATGCTTTGTTCTCAATGCTGACAAATGAAAGGAAGAATTATATGCTGGTAGTGTATTGTAATAGACTTTCTCAAGTCAGGATATTGCAAGTGTTTTTCAAGGCCTCCTGTGTGGATATTCTTGCCCTGATCTCCTTTCTCTACTTGATTTATTAGCAAGGAGCTGCTCCCTGAAATGACTAAGAATGACAAGATTTTACAATCAAGATTATACTACAATGTATTATTGGCAATGCTATGCAAACTGCCAGAAAGGCATTAGACTGCAATAAAACTAGCACCTTAGAAAGGATGACTGTTACATATGTGACACGCAGCAATTGAAGAACCTGTTCATTTGCATTCAAAGCATTTATTTCCTGGTTTGTTTTTTTTTTAAACCATATTCTTGGTTTTGAAAAAATGGTGCTCAAATTTCGTAGGAATAAAGAACAGCCTGAAAGAATCCATTTTTGCTAGGCTGAACTGCACACAGGACTATCTGAGTTAATGTACATCACCTCAATAACAATTTCATGGGTTCTATTGAATGCCTGATTAAGAGTTCTATTCTATAGGATGCAATGTCCATTTAATAGAATTATTTTTACTAAGTCAGGTACTTTACAGATACTTTTATGAGTTAGAGTTCATGTGCACAAAGAGAAAGCAGTCACTTCACTGGTGGATATGAAATAATAGATCATCCAATTTTTCAAGACAAGTTTCTCCTATCTCTTAACAGCACATTTATAACAACATATTTAGATATTTGTGGCAGGCTAATATGGACCATTTTCACCTGTCAACAGCCCTTAACAACACTAGCAGGTTTTCAGACCACTAGTAACACTGAGCCAAAATGGAAGATCAGACTATAAAAACCTCTGGACAATGTATGTCAGGAATTTTCTATTATTGATTTACTTTAGCAATAGTCTCATTTCATTCCCTAGCAACTTTGAATATAAACTCAGTTTTGTTTTCCTGTTCAAAATTACCTCTTGGGAACAACTAAGAGGATTTCCTTGTTAACTTTAATGAAATTCAGTGTTCCACTTATTCTAGTTCAAGATAAATTGCAGAATTCAATATTACACAATAGTGCTCTATATCTATGCAGTATGCTGTGGCTTCAGAGTTACAAAAATTAAGATGGCAGAGCTGTATTTCATTGTTATTCTTCTATTTCTGCATATGTACTTGTATACAGTCGCTATTTCAAAATTCTTGTATTATACATGTATAAAATTCATTGCTTTCATCCATCAAGCTTCTTGCATCCTGCCTGAGCAAGATTTTATATCAACTGATAACAAAGGCCGATACATTTTTCTACTGGAACATTTGAGGAGAAAAGACCTTGTTCATGAAAAGAGTAATAAGTCTCTACAGCTATTTGTTCTCATTCATATGTATCCCATCTTCTTATTCACTGGTACGGAAGTAGCAGTTAAAATTGTTCAGTAAGTCTCTTATGTTGAATGTTGATTGTGGTTGGATTTCAGCAGTATTTCTCTGGTACGGAGATACTCATCCTGTAGTGAGTACTTACCCAGAAGCAGCTCTTCAATGTGTTAGCATGTTGTATAATTTTAATTTTCTACTAGCACCTCACTATATTGAAATTATTCAATTTCTCTTTTTTTGGTTGAAGAACCTTCTGGAGTTTGTTTTTGAATATTTAAAGATATATGATATCACATGAGTTCTTATAAGGGGATAATTGACACTGTTAAAATGTGTATGTCCATACCATAGAATTCAAATGAGAAAAGGAAAGAAGGAAATTAAAAACAGTGTGAATAGTCACAGAACTTTTTAGCTCCATTGGTGTCTTCTGGTTTTTACCTCTTTCCTTATTCCATTGCAATAGAAAACTACATATATATATATACACACCTATAAAAGGACACAGTTGATGGTCTGCATTGAATATGAACTTTGTACTGTTTTAAATTTTCAGTGCTGAATTTTCTTTGCACAGCCTTGATAGCCTTCATATGTTTGGGGTATATTTAAACAACAAAATCATTTTACATGTTCAGATTATGTGTGCTCATACAGAAGAAAAATACTGTGTCACTGCTAAGTGACTTGAAACAAAAAAGTAATCTGACCCACAAGCACTTTTCAGGGTGTTTTATATCCAGTCTTTAATTCTGCGATTTTGGACTTGCCCACACACTAAGTAATATTATTTATTTTATCTTACCATGCAACACTGATCTGTTTCCAAATTTGGTCTTCAAATGATCCTCTTTTATATGCTATACACACTGAAAAGGTATACAATCCTTTTCTGTGTATGTAGTCACTTCTGCATATTTTTCTGCATCATCAAGCAGATACAGAGAGCATTGCTCATTGTTATCATGCTTTGAAATGTTTCCATTTCCCACAGTCACTTCCACTTAATGAGACTCAATTTCAGCTTATTAAAAACAAGGTCCCCAGATCATAAAAAAGCTCCATTGTAACAATAAGCTACAGCACAGGAAAACAAAACAAAACAAAATAAAAAAAAACCCGAATTCTCTCTTAATTAAAAGCAGTTCAATTTTTTGAACAAAAATAAAATATGACTACATGTTGGGATATAAATTTTTTGTCATCAATATTGTTATACATCAGCCACTCATGTTCTCACTATTCTTTTTGAGGTATGGAAATTCTGTTAGGGTATCAGACAAGAACGTGATTTCTTGCATGACAGTTCTGTATATATATACAGTGTTAATACATCTGGTTGTATCCTAAGTTCAAGTTATCACATCAAGTCACATTTTCCAGATGAAATAAGTATGCCTTGCATACCAATGCATATAATTATGCACACATGTACAGATATTCTCAGAAACACAAAATCTCTGGGAGATTATATTATATATATATAGTGATTATATTATACATGCAATATAATCTCAGAGATTATATTATATATATTGTGAAATCTGACCTCAGTAGTTCCTCATAAAGAAATAGAAGCCAGTTTATCTATATTACCATATAACATTCTGTGAAACAGAAAACTCTGTTAAAATGAATTTTTGGTGTTAATTAAAGGCCAGATTCAAATCCTCTTTTGAGGCCCAGGCCAATTTATCCATTGCATTCAGTAAATTTAGGAACCAATCCTCTGACATTTCTACGAAAACAGAAAAATGTTGACTATTGTAATTCAAATATAACAAGCAGGTAATGAGTTTGCAAAGAAAAGCTGAAAGATTAAAAATGCTGATATCATGAATATGGTGATGTCAAGACAAAATATTAAATCAGGGTACAGAGATCTATTTATGTATATATCAGCAGTTGCGAATGATTTCCCAAATTAGGAGAGGGTGTTCAACAATAGTTCTGAGGCTCCTCTTGATTACAACCAGATTTGGCAAGGATCATCACACTGGAAATCAGTCACACAAAATAACACAATAAGAAGATGCATAAGTATGTGAAACTTTTAGATGACTAGAAACATATTTTAAAATGGGAAAAATTGGCAATACATCTTGGGGAAAAACAGACAAAAAATACAACCTTTTATTGAGTGGAAAAATCTTGCCATGTTCTACACAAGTCAGAAAAACAACTGATTCCTGCAAAATACTTACTTACAGGCATTATTCTATAATGTAATATACCCCAAGAGACGAAAGAGTTTGCATGTCACTGATCAGACTGCAGCCAACATGAGTAAGGCTAATTTTCCTGCAGTGGATACACTTTCCCACAGTGTGTGTTGCTGTTAATCCTTTTATTGACTGAAGTTCATCCCTGTGCAGAGGACATGTACAATATCCATGGATGCAAATTAAAACTTGTTCCTGCAAACACTTAAGCATCTGCTTTTTTTTGCATGAGTAAGGAACTCTTCGATGTTAGCAGGCTTACTGATGTGCATAGATGTTAATATTCATAAACGTTTCATAACATTTCCGAATATAACTGTCAAGAAAGGCTGCATTTTAAATGTGTGTTACTTTTTTTTTTGTACTGGCTCTCATTGTCACAGTGAATTAGCGTGAAGTAAACTGTTCTGCAGAAATGTAAAAAATGTCAAGTTTGTAATTCCATAATTAATGTATCTTGTGAAAATTAAAAATATGATACTCCAGTCCTTACTTCTGTTGTAACTGGTATAACTAGCTCTCGTACTGGACTATAGTCACAAGATTTCTTGCAGTGCTTTTGACTAAACTATTGCTTGAAGAGAAACAGCATCTTTAGTTCTACTGATAATTATGACAAAAATAAGGATTACTGAAGGAACATTTTTTAGTATCAGCTTTTATATGCAAGATTGCAGTTGAAAGCCTGAAAGAAGAAGGCCTAGTAAAGAGGACCGGCACAAGGACCTGAAGACAGGATCTGTTTAAAAAAAACAAAAAAACAAAAAAAACAAACAAACAAAACTGAAAGAAAGAAACTGAAAGGAAAGGGCATTTTACTGAGAGTGGAGAAAACTGATGAATAGTAGAGAATCTATTACAACATTTTTGCTGAAAGAACTTCTTTTGAAAGGACAAATTCTGATCAAAACTTTTCAGTAGTGGAGGTTAGTCTCTAAGAAGAGCTGAACTGGTGTTTTGAAGCTATTCTGACAGGTAGAACAAAAAATTCTCAAGGAGCAGAGAGAATACTTCATTTATCTTAATTGCATTTTAGCTCCCAAGCACTCTACCAACTTCCAAGGCTGTATCCACTGTTTACTCATTAGAGATATTATTTATGCAATGGCAGCATATTTAATTTGCTATTCTAAAAATACTCTTTTCAGCTGAACTATATTTAAATACACTTCTATTATTTATTTTTATGGTTTTCGAAATACATGTCCTAAATTCCCTTGGAGCTCAGTGATATTTCTTTCCTCTGTATCATAGAATCTTAGAGATGGAAAGGTCCTTAGTATCATCCAGTTCCAGCCCCTCTGCAGTGGGCAGGGACACCTCACACTAAACCATGCCACCCAAGGCTCTGTCCCACCTGGTCTTGAACACTGCCAGGGATGAAGCATTCACAGCTTTCCTGGGCAACCCATTCCAGTGCCTCACCACCCTTACAGTAAAGAACATCCTCCTTATATCCAATCTAAACTTCCCCTGTTTACGTTTGAACTCGTCACCTCTTGCCATCTCACTACAGTCCCTAATGAAAAGTCCCTCCCCATCATCGTTATAGGCTCCCTTCAGATACCGGAAGGCTTCTAGGAGATCTCCACACAACCTTCTCTTCTCCAGGCTGAACAGACCCAACTTTCTCAGCCTATCTTCATATGGGAGGTGCTCCAGTCTCATGCTCATCCTCATGGCCCTCCTCTCAACTTGTTCCAACAGTTCCATGTCCATCTTATGCTGAGGACACCAGAACTGTATGCAGTACTGCAAGAGAGGTCTCTCAACAGCAGAGTAGAGGGCAGGATCACCTTCATCAACCTCCTAACTCTGCTCCTTTTGATGCAGCCCAGGATACGGTTGGCTTTCTGATCTGTGAGTGCACACTGAAGCTGGCTCATGTTCATTTTCTCATCAACCAACACCCCCAAGTCCTTCTCTGCAGGGCTCCTCTCAATCTTCTCTGTCCAACCTGTAGCTGTGCCTGGGACTGCGCTGACTCAGGTATAAGACCTTGCACTTGGCATGGTTAAACTTCATAAGGGTGGCACCAGCTCACCTCACAAGAGTGTCAAGATCCCTCTGGATGGCATTCCTTCCCTCCAGCATATCAACCAAACCTCACAGCTTGGTGTCATCAGCAAACTTGCTGAGGGCACACTCAATCCCACTGTCTGTATCATGGACAAATATGTTGAACAAGACTGGTCCCAGCACTGATCCCTGAGGGACACCACTCGTTACTGGTCTCCAGCTGGACATTGAGCCATTGAGCACAACTCTTTGTGTGT